>JAYGGG010000561.1:0-153165 GCA_036346245.1 Bonia amplexicaulis | reverse complement strand
CAAGATGACAAAAGCACCTTTCACCGGTCAAGGTGAACGGCAAGTGACTTATTGGCACTCGTACATTCCGATGTATGTGGACCAATGAGCTCAACAAATGTGAGGTGGTTTTCAAGATTTCATAACTTTTATCGATGACTTTAGTAGATATGGATATATCTACCGATGAAGATAAGTCCAACTTTGAAAAGTTCAAAGAATTCCAAAATGAAGTGCAAAATCATTTAGGCAAGACAATCAAGTTTCTACGATCCGATCGTGGAGGCGAGTATTTGAGCCATGAGTTTGGTAATCATCTCAAGGATTGTGGAATTGTTCCACAATTGACTCCGCCTAACACCTCAATGGAATGGGGTATCTCGAACGAGAAATCGCACCTTATTAGATATGGTGCGCCCATGATGAGCCATGTGATCTTCCGTTGTCTTTTGGGGTACGCCTGAAACAAACCCGCCACACTAAATGTAGTTCCATCAAAATCGTGAGAAAAGACACCATATGAGATGTGGACAGGACAACGCCCTAGCTTGTCTTTTCTTAAGATTTGGGATGTGAGACTTATGTAAAACGCTTATAACCGACAAGCTCACCCCAACCGATAAATGCTTTATATCTCCGTATCCTAAGGAAACAAAAGGATATTACTTATAATCAAGAAGAAGGCAAAGTGTTTGTCGCCTAAGATGGTGTCTTTAGAGAAAGAGTTTCTCTCAAGAAGGGATAGTGGGAGCATGGTGCAACTTGAAGAAATTCGAGAAACACCGAAAACGCTTTCACCCTACGTAACCACAACAGATGAACAAACTGTTGAAGAACCTGCTAGGACACACCAAGACCACGTGAGGTCGAGAGGTCACGCCGTACCGAGAGGTACATGTTCTGACTACTCAACAACGGGATATATTGTTGTTAGACAACGATGAACCTAAGACCTATGAAGAAGCGATGGTGGGACCAGACTGAGAAATGGCTTGAAGCCATGAGATCCGAAATTGAATCCATGCACAAGAATCAAGTTTGAACTTGGTTGATCCAATTGATGGTGTTAAAACCATTGAGTGCAAATGGGTTTTCAAGAAAAGATAGACATAGATGGAAATGTTCACATCTATAAAGCGCGATTGCAGGCCAAAGGTTTCAAACAAATTCAAGGTGTTGATTATGATGAAACTTTTTCGCCGTCGCAATGTTAAAGTTCATTCGATCATTCTAGCGATCACGCTTATTTCGACTATGAAATATGGCAATGGATGTCAAAACAGCTTTCCTTAATGGAAATCGAGTGAGGATGTACATGACACGCCCCACGTGTTTTGTCGATCCGCAATCGCCTAGAAAGATATGCAAGCTACAAAGATCCATTTATGGATTAAAGTATCATCTCTTGAGTTGGAACATTCGCTTTGATGAAGTAATCAAAGGGTTTGGTTTCATCAAGAACGAAGAAGAGCCTTGTGTTTACAAAAGGCTAGTGGAGCGCACTGTTTTTCGGGTCTTATATGTGGATGACATATTATTGATCGAATGACATTCCTATGTCGAATCTGTTAAGTCTTCATTGAAAAGTAGTTTCTCTATGAAAGACTTAGGAGAGGCGATATATTCTGGGCATCAAGATCTATAGAGATAGATCAAAAGGTCGATTGATTAAGCCAAGATACGACATTGACAAGGTGTTGAAAAGGTTCAACATGCAGATTCCAAGAAAGGCTTCCTACCTATGTCACATGGTATAAATCTTAGCAAGAATCGTGTCCTAGTACACCGATGAGCGGATAAAATGAATGCGATTCCATATGCTTCATTTATTGGATCCATTATGTATGCCATGCTTTGTACATCGCCCGCATGTCTCAGATGCTTTAAGTGCTACGAGTAGATACCACCGATCCGTGAAAGTCATCGATTATCAGAAAGAACATCTTGAAGTACTTGAGAAGAACTAAAGATGTGTTCTCGTCTATGGGGTGAGGAAGAGCTCGTTGTAAATGGTTACACCGATGCTAGCTTCCAAACCGACAAAGATGATTTTAGATCGCAATCGGATTTGTGTTCTCCTCGAATGGCGGTAAGGTAAGTCGGAAGAGTTCCAAGCAGAGACAGCTTGTCGATTCTACAACAGGTCGAGTACATAGCAGCCTCAAGTCGCTAAAGAGGTCGCTTGGATCAAGAAATTTGTTTCGAGCTTGGTGTGATGGCTAGTGCCTCCACCCAATGGACCCCATCGGACAACAAGTGGAGCCATTGCAAGCCAAGGAGCCTAGATCGCACTGTAAGTCCAAGCACATTCTACGGCGATTTCATCTCATCCGCGAGATTGTGGAGAGAGGCGATGTTAAGATATGCAAAGTACACACGGATTTGAACATTGCGATCCGCTGACAAAGCCGCTTCCCACCCAAAGCATGAGGCTCACACTAGGGCAATGGGTATTAGATACCCACATGGTTGACTCTAGTACAAGTGGGAGATCACAGATATGCCCTAGAGGCAACATGGAGATGTTGAATATATCACATACTATGTTTATGATATATTGCTTTGTTCCTTGAAATAGACATTATCATTATTGATCAATGAGTATGTGACTTATTCATGAGACTCTTAATGCCAAAATGTTGCTATTTCTAAATGATCCCCGATTATATTTCATATGAGGAACAAATATGATTCAAAGATCAAGATATGTATTGATTGATGATCATGTCTCATGGATCATGGTATGGAGATACCAAATCAATAATATGGACATGTGTTAGTGAACATATGTTGATAGACCCGCCATGAGACACCGCAGAGATTCCAAGTGTCATCGCTGGTCTCAAGTAGTGTTTATGTGGAACCTTAGACTTGAGATCATCATGGTTCCCAAGATGCGTAGTAGCTACTTTGGGACTACTAAACACTACTCCGTGAATCGGGTAGTCATAAAAGTAGTCTTTGGGTTTGCCATGAAACATGTAGTGGGATGTGAATGATCAAGATAGAATTTGCCCTCCTTATGGGAGAGATATCTCGGCCCCTCGATGTAATGGGTTATGAAAGTGCATGGCCATGCCAAGGTGATTGAGGAGTCAATCACGAGTTTATAATCCATCACTAATCGAGAGAGTGATTGAGCTATTAAGAGGATGACACAGTCTCGCCTTGAGCTTAATCTATATCGTGAGGCAAAGGGATTAGTACATGAGAACATTACAGTGTTCAAATTGATATGATCTTTACGTATACTTTGGGGTTAATATGTCTTGCTAGAGGTCGCTATTAATGTGGTGACCGGAAGGTGTTTCGGTCGCGACCAAGTATACGTGAACCTGCTGTGGTCGCACACTTAACGGGTTGGAACACTAATTCAATGTGATTCGGATATGGGCTCAATTCGGATAGAGATCCTGATAGACTCTATTGGGCCTCTGGTCCACGAGGCCCAAGAGAGGAGGTCTATATATGGAGGCGAGGGCCGAGGAATGCACCGATAATCCCGAGCTAATCCGTAGCCGCCACCTCCGTAGCCAAACCCTAGCCGCCATGAGTGCCGGTACACTCGCGATCGGCTGCCCACCCCGGACGGTGGATACCGTGAGGCGCCGCCGCGCGCGCTGATCGGCATCAACAACCCATGATTGATCCGCTGTGGTGTGGTTGATCGCGGGAGGAGACAATCGGTCGGACGATCGACTACTTCCACTACTACTGACGCCGTGGTTGATCGGCTTCCCAACTCTTCTTCATGCACAAGGCCTAGTGGTAATGATCCATGATCCTCCTACATGATGTTCTTGTGTGCTGTAGAAAAATTTTGTTTTCTCGCCTCGTAGCCTACTCGCGATCCATTACGTAAAACAAAATTTTATAGAAACACATTCATGTCGTATGTAGAATATGTTCTACGCTTAACTTGTTTTTGCAGGAATGATGTGAATGGTATGGCATAGATGCATATGTGATGCATGTGTGTTTTGGCGTCGTGTCAGATTAATCACACCGGTTGAGGTCGTTTTTAATTGTATAACGACCGCGGTCGACTTGTGATGCTTGAGCCCTCATGTAATTCATTTGCTACCTATTAGTTGTAATAGTTTAGTTCTTTGCTATGGAGGCTTCAAGCATGATGACAAAGAGGACAAGAAGTGTGGCTAAGAATATCACCGGGAACCATGGCGATGGCGACCACTACGATACAAAATGCCATACCATTCACAAAGATAATGTGATTATATGCATGTGATGTTTATTTCTTGTCATACTATTCTTTCATGCCATACCAACTATGGGTTAGTTTTTCATGATAGAATAGCTTCTCTCAAGAAAAATTAAGAATTTGTTTTGATGCTCTTCCAATTGTCGCGCTTATAAGAATCATGATCATTGTTTGGTAGGTCCGCCAAAGCGTAGTACCATCAACTATCTTGATCTAATAGGGTGGATGTCGGACATCCACATGCATAGTATTGGTTTACTTGACAAGGCTATCAAATTAGATTTGGGCCTTGGGGCATGGTGTTGGGAGCCGGCCACGGGAAGCCGCACTGCAGCAGCAAAGACTTCCGGAGAACCGGGGCAACAGTCAAGCAGATGCCATGGTGAACAAACGCCTTACTCGTGGACCGCTGCGCTTTTAGTGAGGACAAGGGCTAGTGCCCGCTTTTTCACGAGATGGAATCACCCGTGATGCATAGCCGAAGCACGGGAAGCCGCACTGCAGCAAAAAGACTTCCGGAGAACCGTGGGGCAACAGTCAAGCCGATGTCGGCGGTGAACAAACGCCTTACCTCGTGGACCGCGCGCCTTTTAGTGAGGACTAGTGGCTATGCCCGCTTTTTCTACGAGATGGAATCACCCGTGATGCATAGCCGAGCCACGGGAAGCTGCATTGCAGCAGCAAGACTCGGAGAACCGTGAGGCAACAGTCAAGCAGATGCCGGCTGTGAACAAACGCTTCTCGTGAACTGCTGCGCTTTTAGTGAGGACCAATGGCTATGCCCATTTTTCTACGTGATGGAATCACCGTCAAGCATAGCCGGCTACGGTGAAGCTGCACTAGAGCAGTGCAAAGACTTCCGAGAACCGAGTGCAACAGTCAAGCAGATGCCGGCGGTGAACAAACGCTTTACCTCCGGACCGCTGCGCCTTTTAGTGAGGACCGTGGCTAAGCGCGCTTTTTCTACGAGATGGAATCACCCGGCCACATAGCTGTGCTACGGTGAAGCCGCACTGTAGCAGCAAAGACTTCCGAGAACCGTGGTGCAACAGTCAAGGTATGCCTACGGTGAACAAACACCTTCTCGTGGACCGCTGCGCCTTTTAGTGAGGACTAGTGGCTATGCCTGCTTTTTCACGAGATGGAATCACCCGTGATGCATAGCTGTGCTACGGTGAAGCCGCACTGCAGCAGCAAAGACTTCCGAGAACCGAGGGCAACAGTCGAAGCAGATGCCGGCGGTGAACAAACGCCACTCGTGGACCGCTGCGCCTTTTAGTGAGGACTAGTGGCTATGCCCGCTTTTTCACGAGATGGAATCACCCAATCAAGCATAGCCGGCTACGGTGAAGCCGCACTGCATCAGCAAGACTTCCGAGAACCGTGGGGCAACAGTCAAGCAGATGCCGGTGAACAAACGCCTCTCGTGGACCGCTGGCGCCTTTAGTGAGTACTAGTGGCTATGCCGCTTTTTTACGAGATGGAATCACCCGCCAAGCATAGCTGCCACGGGAAGCCGCACCGAGCAGCAAAGATCGGAGAACCGGGGCAACAGTCAAGCAGATGCCTGCGGTGAACAAACGCCTTACCGTGGACCGCTGGCGCCTTTTAGTGAGGACTAGTGGCTATGCCCGCTTTTTTCTACGAGATGGAATCACCCGTGATGCATAGTCGGCTACGGGAAGCCGCACTAGAGCAGCAAAGACTTCCGAGAACCGTGGGCAACAGTCAAGGAGATGCCGCGGTGAACAAACGCCTTACTCGTGGGACCGCTGGCGCCTTTTAGTGAGGACTAGTGGCTAAGTGGCTGTTTTTCTATGAGATGGAATCACCCAATCAAGCATAGCCGGATACGGTGAAGCCGCACTGTAGCAGCAAGACTTCCGAGAACCGTGGGGCAACAGTCAAGCAGATGCGGCAGAACAAACGCCTTCTCTCGTGGACCGCTGGCGCTTTTAGTGAGGACTAGTGGCTATGCCGCTTTTTCGAGATGGAATCACCCGGCCAAGCATAGCGGGTTACGGGAAGCCGCACCGAGCAGCAAAGACTTCCGAGAACCGGGGGCAACAGTCAAGGCGATGTCGGCGATGAACAAACGCCGTCAGGACCGCTGGCGCCTTTAGTGAGGACTAGTGGCTATGCAAGTTTTTTCTACGAGATAGAATCACCCGGCCAAGCATAGCTGTGTTACGGGAAGCCGCACCGAGCAGCAAGACTTCGAGAACCGTGGGCAACAGTCAAGCAGATGCCGGCGGTGAACAAACGCCTACCTCGTGGACCGCTGCGCTTTTTAGTGAGGACTAGTGGCTATGTGCCCGCTTTTCACGAGATGGAATCACCCGTGATGCATAGCGGTTGCTGTGGAAGCCGCACTGAGCAGCAAAGACTCGAGAACCGTGGGGCAACAGTCAAGCAGATGCCGGCAGAACAAACGCCTTACTCGTGGACCGCTGCGCCTTTTAGTGAGGACAAGTGGCTGGCGCCTGCTTTTTCTACGAGATGGAATCACCCGGTGATGCATAGCCGAGCCACGGGAAGCCGCACTGTAGCAGCAAAGACTTCCGGAGAACCGTGAGGCAACAGTCAAGCAGATGCCGGCGGTGAACAAACGCCTTCTCGGGACCGCTGCGCCTTTTAGAGAGGACCAAGGCTAAGTGCCCATTTTTTCGATGAGATGGAATCACCCGGTCAAGCATAGCCGGCTACGTGAAGCCGCACTGCAGCGTAGCACTTCCGGAGAACCGTGGTGCAACAGTCAAGCAGATGCCATGGTGAACAAACGCCACCGTGGACCGCTGGCGCTTTTAGTGAGGACTAGTGGCTGGCGCGCTTTTCTACGAGATGGAATCACCGGTCAAGCGTAGCTGTGCTACGGTGAAGCCGCACTGCAGCAGCAAAGACTTCCGGAGAACCGTGGTGCAACAGGCTGAAGCAGATGCCGGCGGTGAACTAACGCCTTCTCTCGTGGACCGTTGCGCCTTTTAGTGAGGACTAGTGGCAAAGCGCCCGTTTTTTCTACGAGATGGAATCACCCAATCAAGCATAGCCGGGATACGGTGAAGCCGCACTGCAGCAGCAAGACTTCCGAGAACCGTGGGGCAACAGTCAAGCAGATGCTTGCAGAACAAACGCTTCTCGTGGACCGCTGCGCTTTTAGTGAGGACTAGTGGCTATGCCGCTTTTCTACGAGATGGAATCACCCGTCAAGCATAGCAAAGTTACGGAAGCCGCACCGAGCAGCAAAGACTTCGGAGAACCGTGGGGCAACAGTCAAGCAGATGTCGGCGATGAACAAACGCCGCTCGGGACCGCTGCGCCTTTTAGTGAGGACTAGTGGCTAAGTGCAAGTTTTTCTACGAGATAGAATCACCCGGCCAAGCATAGCTGTGCACGGGAAGCTGCACCGAGCAAAAGACTTCCGAGAACCGTGGGGCAACAGTCAAGCAGATGCTTGCCAGAACAAACGCCTTACCGTGGGACCGCTGGCGCTTTTAGTGAGGACTAGTGGCTATGTGCCCGCTTTTTTACGAGATGGAATCACCCGTGATGCATAGTCGTTGCTGTGGAAGCCGCACTGCAGCAGCAAAGACTTCCGAGAACCGTGGGCAACAGTCAAGCAGATGCCGGCGGTGAACAAACGCCTTACCGTGGACCGCTGCGCTTTTAGTGAGGACAAGTGGCTAAGTGCCCGCTTTTTCTACGAGATGGAATCACCCGTGATGCATAGCCGAAGCTACGGAAGCCGCACTGCAGCAAAAGACTTCGAGAACCGTGAGGCAACAGTCAAGCAGATGCTCATGTGAACAAACGCCTTCTCGTGGACCGCTGCGCCTTTTAGTGAGGACCAGGGCTAAGTGCCCATTTTTTCGATGAGATGGAATCACCCGGCCAAGCATAGCCGGCCACGGTGAAGCCGCACTGCAGCAGTAGCACTTCCGAGAACCGTGGTGCAACAGTCAAGCAGATGCCGGCGGTGAACAAACGCCACCGTGGACCGCTGGCGCCTTTTAGTGAGGACTAGTGGCTGGCGCGCTTTTTCACGAGATGGAATCACCCGGCCAAGCGTAGCTGTGCTACGTGAAGCCGCACCGCAGCAGCAAGACTTCCGAGAACCGTGGTGCAACAGTCAAGCAGATGCCGGCGGTGAACTAACGCCTTCTCTCGTGGACCGCTGGCGCTTTTAGTGAGGACTAGTGGCTATGCCGCTTTTTCACGAGATAGAATCACCCGGTCAAGCATAGCCGGCCACGGGAAGCCGCACCGAGCAGCAAAGACTTCCGAGAACCGTGGGGCAACAGTCAAGCAGATGCCGGTGGTGAACAAACGCCTTCTCGTGGACCGCTGCGCCTTTTAGTGAGGACTAGTGGCTATGCCGCTTTTTTCACGAGATGCAATCACCCGGTCAAGCATAGCTGTTGGTGATATGCCCTAGAGGCAACATGGAGATGTTGAATATATCACATACTATGTTTATGATACATTGCTTTGTTCCTTGAAATAGACATTATCATTATTGATCAATGAGTATGTGACTTATTCATGAGACTCTTAATGCCAAAATGTTGCTATTTCTAAATGATCCCCGATTATATTTCATATGAGGAACAAATATGATTCAAAGATCAAGATATGTATTGATTGATGATCATGTCTCATGGATCATGGTATGGAGATACCAAATCAATAATATGGACATGTGTTAGTGAACATATGTTGATAGACCCGCCATGAGACACCGCAGAGATTCCATATGTCATCGCTGGTCTCAAGTAGTGTTTATATGTGGAATCCTTAGACTTGAGATCATCATGGTTCCCAAAGATGCGAGTAGCTACTTTGGGACTACTAAACACTAGTCCGTGAATCGGGTAGTCATAAAAGTAGTCTTTGGGTTTGACATGAAACATGTAGTGGGATGAATGATCAAGATAGAATTTGCCCTCCTTATGGGAGAGATATCTCGGGCCCCTCGATGTAATGGATTATGAAAGTGCATGGCCATGCCAAGGTGATTGAGGAGTCAATCACGAGTTTATAATCCATCACGGAATCGAGAGAGTGATTGAGCTATTAAGAGGATGACACAGTCTCGCCTTGAGCTTAATCTATATCGTGAGGCAAAGGATTAGTACATGAGAACATTACGTGTTCAAACGATATGATCTTTACGTATACTTTGGGGTTAATATGTCTTACTAGAGACCGCTATTAACACGGTGACCGAAAGGTGTTTCGGTCGCGACCAAGTATACGTGAACCTGCTGTGGTCGCACACTTAACGGGTTGGAACACTAATTCGAATGTGATTCGGATATGGGCTCAATTCGGATAGAGATCCGGATAGACTCTATTGGGCCTCTGGCCCACGAGGCCCAAGTGAGGAGGTCTATATATGGAGGCGAGGGGCTGAGGGATGCATCCGACAATCCCGAAGCAAACCGCCGCCACCTCCGCAGCCAAGCCCTAGTCGCCGCGAAAGTGCCGGTACACTCGCGATCGACGCCCACCGGACGGTGGATACCGTGGAGACGCCGCTGTTGCGCGTTGATCGGCATCGACAACCCATGATTGATCCGCTCGGGTGCGTTGATCGCGGAGGAGACGATCGGTCGGACGATCGACTACTTCCACTACTACCGACGCTGCGTGGTTGATCGGCCCAACTCTTCTTCACCGCACAAGGCCTAGAGGTAACGATCCATGATCCCTACTTAAGCATGATGTTCTTGTGTGCGCGGTAGAAAAGTTTTGTTTTCGCTATCGTAGCCTTCGCAATCCATTAAGCCGGCCACGGGAAGCCGCACCGAGCAGCAAAGACTTCCAGAGAACCGTGGGGCAACAGTCGATGCAGATGCTTGGTGAACAAACGCTTCTCTCGTGGACCGCTGCGCCTTTTAGTGAGGACTAGTGGCTATGCCGCTTATACGAGATGGAATCACCCGGCCAAGCATAGCCGGCACGGAAGCCGCACCGAGCAGCAAAGACTTCCGGAGAACCGTGGGGCAACAGTCAAGCAGATGCTTGCGGTGAACAAACGCCGCCGTGGACCGCTGCGCCTTTAGTGAGGACTAGTGGCTATGCCGCTTTTTCACGAGATAGAATCACCCGGCCAAGCATAGCCGGGTTACGGGAAGCCGCACCGAGCAGCAAAGACTTCCGAGAACCGTGTGCAACAGTCAAGCAGATGCCGGCAGTGAACAAACGCCTTACTCGTGGACCGCTGCGCTTTAGTGAGGACTAGTGGCTATGCCTGCTTTTTCTACGAGATGGAATCACGCAATCAAGCATAGCTAGGTTACGGTGAAGCCGCGCCAGCAGCAAAGACTTCCGAGAACCGTGGGGCAACAGGCTGAAGCAGATGCCGGCGGTGAACAAACGCCTTCGCTCGTGGACCTCTCTGACCTACGTGGTGCCGGTGTGTCCACAACAGTTCTTCAACAGCTTGTTCATCCTGCTGTGGTTCAAGAGGAGCTGAAACGCTGTGTGTTTCTCGAATTTCTTCATGTTGCACCATGCTCCCACTATCCCTTCTTGAGAGAAACTCTTCTAAGAAGACACCATGCCAAGCGACAAACACTTTGCCTTCTTCTTGATTATAGAAGTAATATCCTTTGTTTCCTTAGGATACCCGATAAAGAAGCATTTATCGATTTAGGACCGAGCTTATCGATTGTAAACGCTTTACATAAGTCTCACATCCCCAAATCTTAAGAAAAGACAAGCTAGGACGTTGTCCCGTCCACATCTCATATGGTGTCTTTTCATCGATTTTGATGGAACTCGCTTAGTGTGAAAGCGGTCAAGCTTCAAGAGCCGCACTTCAAAAGACAACTAAGATCAATGTGGCTCATCATGGAGCGCACCATATCTAATAAGGTGCGATTCGCTCGTGATACCCCATTCCATTGAGGTGTTCCGGCGAGTCAATTGTGGAACAATTCCACAATCCTTCGTGATGATTACCAAACTCATGGCTCAAATACTCGCCACGATCGATCGAGAAACTTGATTGTCTTGCCTAAATGATTTTGCACTTCATTTTGGAATTCTTTGAACTTTTCAAAGGATTCGACTTATGTTTCATCGTAGATATATCCATATCTACTAAAGTCATCGAGAAAGTTATGAAGTATCGAAACCACCGTCGTTGAGCTCATTGGTCCACATACATCGAATGTACGAAAGTGCCAATAAGTCACTTGCCCGCTCACCTTGACCGTGAAAGGTGCTTTTGTCATCTTGCCAAGTAAACAAGATTCGCATGTCTCAAATGATTCAAAATCAAATGAGTGCAGTATACCATCTCTATGGAGCTTCCATGCTTCTCATTTATGTGACCTAAGCGACAAAGCCAAATAAACGTGGATTCAAATCATTCGATCGCTGCCTCTTTGTATTAATGTTATAGACCGATGACACTTCAAGAGTAAGAACATATAACCCATTCACCAATGGAGTATGACAATAGAACATATCTTTGAAATAAAGAGAACAACCATTGTTCACAGATATAAAGTCATAACCTTCGCTTGTAAACATGAAGCGTAAATAATGTTCTTGGAAAGAGATGGAACACAATAACAATTATTCAATTCCAAAACTAATCCTCAAGGTAAAGACAATGGCATGGTGCCAACACCACCGCAAAGAACTTTTGCTCCATTGCCAACGCCAAGATCCACTTCGCCCTCCTCAAACTTCTACTTCTTCTTAGCCACCGCAACGATTTGCAATGTGAGCAACCGATCCGTGATCAAATACCCAAGAATCAAGATGATGTAGCAAGATTGATTTCTATAACATTTATACCGGAGCGAAGTCGATTTCCTCTTTTCTCAAGATCCTCCAAGTACTTTGGGCGCCTTTTCCAATGTCCCGATTGCTTACGTAGTAGCAATCGCATCGTGAGCAGGGCCCTTCTTGACTTGCTTGGCCTTAGAACCGCCGCGATCTCATCGGAGCTAACTTTCTTTGACCGCGCTTTTCTTTACATAGGGCTTGCCTTGCCTTTCTCGCATCATCATCACATGATGGCTGCTTTTCTTAATGCTTTCCTCGGCTGATTTTAGCATCCCATGCAACTCACCCAAGGTCTTGTCCATGTTGTTCATGTGATAGTTCGTAATGAATGGCTCAAAGCTCGAGGGAGCGATCAAGAATCACATCGAGCCAACTTGGCTAAGGGGAAACCAAGTTTTTCCGCACTCAATGTAGCCAATCATCTTAATCACATGAGGGTCGACGGATTCCCTTCGCAAGCTCGCACGCAAACAAGGACTTTGAAGTGTTGAACCTCTCACCTTTGCTTGGTTCTCAACATACCACGCAACCCCACAATGATATTGTAGGCATCTGTTCTCATATTGCTTCAAGCTCAGAGGACATTGTGGCAAGCATGAGACACCACATCAAGGTAATCATTCGCTTGCTTCTCATAAGCTTCCGCAGCCACAGAGCATTATCGTGCAAGTCATCGATAAGGAGACTCAAGGACATACCCTTGCGCCTTGCTTGAGAACAATTTCGTGTTGCGATACCAATCCAAAAGTTCGCTCCATTGAGTTTTTCTTTCTCAAGAATAGATCGCAAATTAAAAGAACCGGATGCGCATTAGTTGACATGATCTACAACAAAGAATATGCAAAGTTTAGCACTATGTTCATGTTTGATCTTCCATTAAACAATTTAACAAAGATACTCCCACTATATGTTTTGTAATCGCCTTCCTCTAACGACATATAGTGGTCAAGATCCATGTTCATCTAAGTTCTAGTGAGCTTTGGCATCACCGCTAGAAACCTAGTGACGAGGTAAGCAACACTTGCTAATCACATCTTATGTGACTCTTGTTTGTTGGGTGGCATCCAATGTCCCGGCCCCAACACCATGCCCCAAGGCCCAAATCTAATTTGATAGCCTTGTCAAGTAAACCAATACTATGCATGTGGATGTCCTACATCCACCCTATTAGATCAAGATAGTTGATGGTACCGCTTAAGGCACCTACCAAACAATGATCATGATTCTTATAGGCGCAAAGAATTGAAGGGCATCAAACAAATTTTAATTTTTCTTGAGAGAAGCTATTCTATCATGAAAACTAACCCTTAGTTGGTATGGCATGAAAGAATAGTATGACAAGAAATAAACATCACATGCATATAATCACATTATACCGTGAATGGTATGGCATTTTGTATCGTAGTGGTCGCCATCGCCATGGTTCCACGGTGATATTCTTCGCCACACTTGTCCTCTTTGTCATCATGCTTGAAGCCTCCATAGCAAAGAACTAAACTATTACAACTAATAGGTAGCAAATGAATTACATGAGGAGCTCAAGCATCACAAGTCGACATGCGTGTCGTTATACAATTAAAGAACAATTTCAACCCTACTTGTGATTAATACGACACACAGTCCGCCAAAACACACATGCATCACATATGCATCTATGCCATACCATTCACATCATTCCCCGCAAAACAAGTTAAGCGAGAACATATTATACCGCCCGACATGAATGTGTTTCACGGAATTACATAGATCGATCTATGAAATCGCTATGAAAATCTCATCGGGCCGATCAAATCAACCCAAACCGAGCCATTCAAAATGTCTCAATTTTCATTAGATCAATCACATCAATCATCGCGATCGGTATGCTTGAGGAGACCGCAACACAAGACCTCGATCCGCTGGCTCAATATACCGACCGCGGCGCGCAGCTAGCCCCGATGGTGTTACCAAATGGTAGGGGCAAGTCGCAGACATCAAAGAAGGAGCACGAACTAATCTTTTGGCCACATGATGCTATCAACTCATACATATTCCAACCCCTTATGACCGATTGATCTAGTCCGTAATAGATCCAATCTATTACAACCGTGATATCAACATATGCGCCGATCCGCATCGCAAACTAAGCAAGATGGCTCGATACCACTAATGGATCGCGAGTAGGCTACGAGAGCGTAAAACAAAATTTTTCTACCGCGCACACAAGAACATCATGCTTAAGGAGGATCATGGATCGTTACCACTAGACGCCAGCAGCAATGGAAGAAGAGTTGGAGAAGCCGATCCAACCACGCCGTCGGTAGTATCGAAGTAGTCGATCGTCCCGAACCGATCGCTCTCCACGCGATCAACCACACCACGAGCGTATCCAATTTGTAGGTTGTTGATGCCGATCAACGCCGCAACGAGCGCGCCCACCGTATCCACACGCCTGGAATGGAACGCCGATCGCGAGTGTACCAAAGACCGCGAGCGGCTAGGGTTTGGCTCGAGGTGGCGGCCACGGATTAGCTCGGGATTATCGTGCCCTCGCCCTCGCCTCCATATATAGACCTTCACTTGGGCCTCGTGGACCGAGGCCCAATAGGAGTCTATCCGGATCTCTATCCGATTGAGCCCATATCCCAATCACATTCAATTAGTGTTCCAACCCGCTAAGTGTGCGACCAGAGGTTCACGATACTTGGTCGCGACCGTAAACACCTTTCCGGCCACCGTGTTAATAGCGGCCTCTAGTAAGACATATTAACCCCAAAGTATACGTGAAGATCATATCTACCGAACTCGTAATGTTCTCATGTACTAATCCCTTTGCCTCACGATATAGATTAAGCTCAAGGCAGACCTGTGTCATCCTCTTAATAGCTCAATCACTCTCTCGATTCCGTGATGGATTATAAACCGTGATTGACCTCAATCACCTTGGCATGGCCATGCACTTTCATAATCCATTACATCGAGGGGCCCAGATATCTCTCCATAAGGAGGGGCAAATTCTATCTTGATCATTCACATCCCACTACATGTTTCATGGCAAACCCAAAACTACTTTTATGACTACCCAGCCACGAGTAGTGTTTAGTAGTCCCAAAGTAAGCTACTAAGCATGCCGGGAACCATGATGATCTCAAGTCTAAGGATTCCACATAAACACTACTTGAGACCAACTGATGACATATGGAATCTCTCGCAGGTCTCATGGCGGGTCTATCCAACATATGTTCACTAACACATGTCCATATTATTGATTTGGTATTCCATACCATGATCCATGAGACATGATCATCAATCAATACATATGTCGATCTTTGAATCATATTTGTTCCTCATATGAAATATAATCGTGATCATTTAGAAATAGCAACATTTTGGCATTAAGAGTCTCATGAATAAGTCACATACTCATTGATCAATAATGATAATGTCTATTTCAAGGAACAAAGCAATGTATCATAAACATAGTATGTGATATATTCAACATCTCCATGTTGCCTCTAGGGCATATCACCAACAGCTGCACCGGAGGAGGCAGCACTTCCGGAGAACCGTGGGGCAACAGGCTGAAGCAGATGCCGGCGGTGAACAAACGCCACTCGTGGACCGCTGCGCCTTTTAGTGAGGACTAGTGGCTATGCCCGCTTTTTCTACGAGATGGAATCACCCGTGATGCATAGTCGGCCACGGGAAGCCGCACTGTAGCAGCAAAGACTTCCGGAGAACCGTGGGGCAACAGTCAAGCAGATGCCACGGTGAACAAACGCCTTACCGTGGGACCGCTGCGCCTTTTAGTGAGGACTAGTGGCTATGCCCGCTTTTTCTACGAGATGGAATCACCCGTGATGCATAGCCGAGCTACGGGAAGATGCACCGTAGCAGCCACACTTCCGGAGAACCGTGAGGCAACAGTCAAGCAGATGCCGCGGTGAACAAACGCCTCTCGTGGAACCGCTATGCCTTTCGGAGGACCAAAGGGCTAAGTGCCCATTTTTCTACGAGATGGAATCACCGTCAAGCATAGCCGCTACGGTGAAGCCGCACCAGAGCAGCAAAGACTTCCAAGGAACCGTGGTGCAACAGTCAAGCAGATGCCGGCGGTGAACAAACGCCTTACCGTGGACCGCTGCGCCTTTTAGTGAGGACTAGTGGCTGGCGCGATTTTTCACGAGATGGAATCACCCGGCCAAGCATAGCCAGTTACGGTGAAGCCGCACTGCAGCAGCAAAGACTTCGGAGAACCGTGGTGCAACAGTCAAGCAGATGTCAAGCGGTGAACAAACGCCTCTCTCGGGACCGCTGGCGCCTTTTAGTGAGGACTAGTGGCTATGCCCGCTTTTTCACGAGATGGAATCACCCAATCAAGCATAGCTGCTACGGTGAAGCCGCACCAGAGCAGCAAGACTTCCGAGAACCGGGGCAACAGTCAAGCAGATGCCGGTGAACAAACGCCTTTTTCGTGAACCGCTGCGCCTTTTAGTGAGGACCAAGGCTAAGTGCCCATTTTTCTACGAGATGGAATCACCGTCAAGCATAGCCTGCTACGGTGAAGCCGCACCGTAGCAGCAAAGACTTCCAAAGGAACCGTGGTGCAACAGTCAAGCAGTATGCCGCGGTGAACAAACGCCACTCGTGGGACCGCTGGCGCCTTTTAGTGAGGACTAGTGGCTGGCGCGATTTTTCACGAGATGGAATCACCCGGTCAAGCATAGCTGTGCTACGGTGAAGCCGCACCAGCAAAAGCAAGACTCAAGAACCGTGGTGCAACAGTCAAGCAGATGCCGGCGGTGAACAAACGCCTCTCGTGGACCGCTGCGCCTTTAGTGAGGACTAGTGGCTATGCCCGCTTTTCTACGAGATGGAATCACCCAATCAAGCATAGCCGGCTACGGTGAAGCCGCACTGAGCAGCAAAGACTTCGAGAACCGTGGGGCAACAGTCAAGCAGATGCCGTGGTGAACAAACGCCTTCTCGTGGACCGCTGGCGCCTTTTAGTGAGGACTAGTGGCTATGCCGCTTTTTCTACGAGATGGAATCACCCGGCCAAGCATAGCAAGCACGGGAAGCCGCACCGAGCAGCAAGACTTCGAGAACCGTGGGGCAACAGTCAAGCAGATGCCTACGGTGAACAAACGCCTACCGTGGACCGCTATGCCTTTTTAGTGAGGACTAGTGGCTAAGTGCCCATTTTTTCACGAGATGGAATCACCCGGATGCATAGCCGAGCTACGGGAAGCTGTATCAGAGCAGCAAAGACTCGAGAACCGTGAGGCAACAGTCAAGCAGATGCTTGCGGTGAACAAACGCCTTCTCTCGTGGAACTGCTGCGCCTTTTAGTGAGGACCAAGGGCTAAGTGCCCATTTTTTCTACGAGATGGAATCACCGTCAAGCATAGCCGGTTACGTGAAGTCAAGACTAGAGCAGCAAAGACTTCGGAGAACCGTAGTGCAACAGTCAAGCAGATGCCGGCGGTGAACAAACGCTTACCTCGCAATCACAGCCTTTTAGTGAGGACTAGTGGCTATGCCGCTTTTTCACGAGATGGAATCACCCGGCCAAGCATAGCCGGCCACGGGAAGCCGCACCGAGCAGCAAAGACTGAGAACCGTGGGCAACAGTCAAGCAGCTGTTTGCGGTGAACAAACGCCTACCGTGGACCGCTGGCGCCTTTTAGTGAGGACTAGTGGCTATGCCCATTTTTCTACGAGATGGAATCACCCGTGATGCGTAGTCGGGCACGGGAAGCCGCACTGAGCAGCAAAAGACTTCCGGAGAACCGTGGGGCAACAGTCAAGCAGATGTCGGCGGTGAACAAACGCCTCACCTCGTGGACCGCTGGCGCCTTTTGTGAGGACTAGTGGCTATGCCCATTTTTTCACGAGATGGAATCACCCGTGATGCATAGCCGAGCCACGGGAAGCCGTACTGCAGCATGCAAGACTTCCGAGAACCGTGAGGCAACAGTCAAGCAGATGCCGCGGTGAAAACGCCTCTCTCGTGAACTGCTGGCGCTTTTAGTGAGGACCAAGGGCTAAGTGCCCATTTTTTCTACGAGATGGAATCACCGTCAAGCATAGCCGCCACGTGAAGTCAAGACTAGAGCAGCAAAGATTCCGAGAACCGTAGTGCAACAGTCAAGCATATGCCGGCGGTGAACAAACGCCACCGTGGACCGCTGGCGCCTTTTAGTGAGGACTAGTGGCTGGCGCCCGCTTTTTCACGAGATGGAATCACCCGTGATGCATAGTCAGCCACGGGAAGCCGCACTGCAGCAGCAAAGACTTCCAGAGAATCGGGGCAAAGAAGTCAAGCAGATGCCACGGTGAACAAACGCCACCTCGTGGACCGCTGGCGCCATTTAGTGAGGACTAGTGGCTGGCGCCCGCTTTTTCACGAGATGGAATCACCCAAAGATGCATAGCCGAGCTACGGAAGCCGCACTGCAGCAGCAAGACTTCCGGAGAACCGTGAGGCAACAGTCAAGCAGATGCCATGCGGTGAACAAACGCCTTCTCGTGGACCGCTGCGCCTTTTAGTGAGGACTAGTGGCTATGCTTTTTCACGAGATGGAATCACCCGGCCAAGCATAGCTGTGTTACGTGAAGCCGCACTGTAGCAGCAAAGACTCGAGAACCGTGGTGCAACAGTCAAGCAGATGCCGCGGTGAACAAACGCCTCTCGTGGACCGCTGCGCCTTTTAGTGAGGACTAGTGGCTATGCCCATTTTTCTACGAGATGGAATCACCCAATCAAGCATAGCCGGTTACGGTGAAGCCGCACTGCAGCAGCAAGACTTCCGAGAACCGTGGGGCAACAGTCAAGCAGATGTCGGCAGTGAACAAACGCCTCTCTGGACCGTTACGCCTTTTAGTGAGGACTAGTGGCTGGCGCGTTTATGAGATGTAATCACCCGGCCAAGCATAGCTGTGCTACGGTGAAGCCGCACTGTAGCAGCAAGACTTCCGAGAACCGTGGTGCAACAGTCAAGCAGATGCCGGCGGTGAACAAACGCCTTCTCGTGGGACCGCTGCACCTTTAGTGAGGACTAGTGGCTGGCGCCCGCTTTTTCTACGAGATGGAATCACCCGTGATGCGTAGTCGGCTACGGGAAGCCGCACTGCAGCAGCAAAGACTTCGGAGAACCGTGGGGCAACATGTCAAGCAGATGTCGGCGGTGAACAAATGCCTCACTCGTGGATCAAGGCGCCTTTTAGTGAGGACTAGTGGCTATGCCTGCTTTTTCACGAGATGGAATCACCCGTGATGCATAGCCGAAGCTACGGAAGCTGTATCAGCAGCAGCAAAGACTTCCGAGAACCGTGAGGCAACAGTCAAGCGATGCCGCGGGTGAACAAACGCTTCTCTCGTGGAACCGCTGCGCCTTTAGTGAGGACTAGTGGCTAAATGCGCATTTCTTCTACGAGATGGAATCACCCGGCCAAGCATAGCCAGTTACGGTGAAGCCGCACTGCAGCAGCAACACTTCCGAGAACCGTGGTGCAACAAAGAAGCGTATGCCTACGGTGAACAAACGCCTTCTCTCATGGACCGCTGCGCCTTTTAGTGAGGACTAGTGGTCGAGTGCCCATTTTTTCACGAGATGGAATCACGCAATCAAGCATAGCCGGGCTACGGAAGCCGCACTGCAGCAGCAAGACTTCGAGAACCGTGGGCAACAGTCAAGCAGATGCTGGCAGAACCAACGCTTCTCTCGGGACCGCTGCGCTTTTAGTGAGGACTAGTGGCTATGCGCCGCTTTTTCTACGAGATGGAATCACCCGGCCAAGCATAGCGGGTTACGGGAAGCCGCACCGAGCAGCAAAGACTTCCGGAGAACCGTGGGGCAACAGTCAAGCAGATGTCGGCGGTGAACCAACGCCGCTGTGGGACCGCTGCGCTTTTTAGTGAGGACTAGTGGCTATGCCGCTTTTTCACGAGATAGAATCACCCGGCCAAGCATAGTCGGCACGGGAAGCCGCACCGAGTAGGCAAAGACTTCCAGAGAACAAGGGGCAACAGTCAAGCGATGCCTGCGTGAACAAACGCCACTCGTGGGACCGCTGGCGCCATTTAGTGAGGACTAGTGGCTATGCCCATTTTTCACGAGATGGAATCACCCGTGATGCATAGTCGGTTACGGGAAGCCGCACTGCAGCAGCAAGACTTCCGAGAACCGTGGGCAACAGTCAAGCAGATGCCTGCGGTGAACAAACGCCTTACCGTGGACCGCTTTCGCTTTTAGTGAGGACTAGTGGCTATGCGCCCGCTTTTTCTACGAGATGGAATCACCCGCGATGCATAGCCGAAGCTACGGGAAGCCGCACTGCAGCAGCAAAGACTTCCGAGAACCGTGAGGCAACAGTCAAGAAGATGCTGCAGAACAAACGCTTCTCTCGAAACCGCTATGCCTTTTAGTGAGGACCAAAGGTTAAGTGCCCATTTTTCTACGAGATGGAATCACCGTCAAGCATAGCCGGCTACGGTGAAGCCGCACTGAAAGCAGCAAAGACTTCCAAGAACCGTGGTGCAACAGTCAAGCGATGCCTACGGTGAAGAAACGCCTACCTCGTGGACCGCTGCGCCTTTTAGTGAGGACTAGTGGCTGGCGCATTTTTTCTATGAGATGGAATCACCCGGCCAAGCATAGCTGTGTTACGGTGAAGCCGCACTAGAGCAGCAAAGACTTCCGAGAACCGTGGTGCAACAGTCAAGCAGATGCCGGCGGTGAACAAACGCCTTCTCTCGGGACCGCTATGCCTTTTAGTGAGGACTAGTGGCTATGCCCATTTTTCTACGAGATGGAATCACCCAATCAAGCATAGCCGGCCACGGTGAAGCCGCACTGCAGCAGCAAGACTTCCAGAGAACCGTGGGGCAACAGTCAAGCAGATGCTTGGTGAACAAACGCCTTCTCGTGGGACCGCTGCGCCTTTTAGTGAGGACTAGTGGCTATGCCGCTTTTTTCACGAGATGGAATCACCCAACAAGCATAGCCGGCCACGGAAGCCGCACCGAGCAGCAAAGACTTCCGGAGAACCGTGGGGCAACAGTCAAGCAGATGTCGGCGGTGAACAAACGCCTTCTCGTACCGCTGCGCCTTTTAGTGAGGGCTAGTGGCTATGCCGCTTTTTTCACGAGATGGAATCACCCGGCCAAGCATAGTCGGCCACGGAAGCCGCACCGAGCAGCAAGACTCGGAGAACCGGGGGCAACAGTCAAGCAGATGCCTGCGGTGAACAAACGCCACCGTGGACCGCTGCGCTTTTAGTGAGGACAAGTGGCTATGCCCGCTTTTTCACGAGATGGAATCACCCGTGATGCATAGTCGGGCACGGGAAGCCGCACTGCAGCAGCAAAGACTTCCGAGAACCGTGGGGCAACAGTCAAGCAGATGCTTACGGTGAACAAACGCCACTCGTGGACCGCTGCACCTTTAGTGAGGACCAAAGGGCTATGCCCGCTTTTTCTATGAGATGGAATCACCCGGCCAAGCATAGCTGCCACGGGAAGCCGCACCGAGCAGCAAGACTTCCGAGAACCGTGGGGCAACAGTCAAGCAGATGCCGGCGGTGAACAAACGCTTCTCTCGTGGACCGCTGGCGCTTTTAGTGAGGGCTAGTGGCTATGCCGCTTTTTCTACGAGATGGAATCACCCGGCCAAGCATAGCCGGCCACGGGAAGCCGCACCGAGCAGCAAAGACTTCCGAGAACCGGGGGCAACAGTCAAGCAGATGCTTACGGTGAACAAACGCCTTACTCGTGGACCGCTGCGCCTTTTAGTGAGGACAAGTGGCTATGCCCGTTTTTCTACAAGATGGAATCACCCGTGATGCATAGTCGGGCCACGGAAGCCGCACTGTAGCAAAAGACTTCCGGAGAACCGTGGGGCAACAGTCAAGCAGATGCCATGGTGAACAAACGCCATACCGTGGACCGCTGGCGCTTTTTAGTGAGGACTAGTGGCTATGCCCATTTTTCACGAGATGGAATCACCCGGTGATGCATAGCCGAGCTACGGGAAGCCGCACCGCAGCAGCAAAGACTTCCGGAGAACCGTGGGGCAACAGTCAAGCAGATGCTTGCAGAACAAACGCCTCGTCGGGACCGCTGCGCGCCTTTAGTGAGGACTAGTGGCTATGCCGCTTTTTCACGAGATGGAATCACCCGGCAAGCATAGCCGCCACGGGAAGCCGCACCGAGCAGCAAAGATCGAGAACCGTGGGGCAACAGTCAAGCAGATGCCGCGGTGAACAAACGCCTTCTCGTGGACCGCTGGCGCCTTTTAGTGAGGGCTAGTGGCTATGCCGCTTTTTCACGAGATGGAATCACCCGGCCAAGCATAGCCGGCACGGGAAGCCGCACCGAGCAGCAAAGACTTCCGAGAACCGTGGGGCAACAGTCAAGCGATGTCGGCGGTGAACAAACGCCTTACCGTGGACCGCTGGCCTTTTAGTGAGGACAAGTGGCTAAGTGCCCGCTTTTTTACGAGATGGAATCACCCGTGATGCATAGTCGGGTTACGGGAAGCCGCACTGAGCAGCAAAGACTTCCGAGAACCGTGGGGCAACAGTCAAGGTGATGCCTGCGGTGAACAAACGCTTACCTCGTGGACCGCTGCACCTTTAGTGAGGACCAAGGGCTAAGTGCCCGTTTTTCTATGAGATGGAATCACCCGGCCAAGCATAGCCGGCCACGGGAAGCCGCACCGAGCAGCAAAGACTCGGAGAACCGTGGGGCAACAGTCAAGCAGATGCTTGCGGTGAACAAACGCCTCTCTCGTGGACCGCTGCGCCTTTAGTGAGGGCTAGTGGCTATGCCGCTTTTTTCACGAGATGGAATCACCCGCCAAGCATAGCGGGCCACGGAAGCCGCACCGAGCAGCAAAGACTTCCGAGAACCGTGGGCAACAGTCAAGCAGATGCCGGCGGTGAACAAACGCCTTACTCGTGGACCGCTGCGCCTTTTAGTGAGGACAAGTGGCTAAGTGCCCGTTTTTTCTACAAGATGGAATCACCCGGTGATGCATAGCCGGGCTACGGGGAAGCTGCACCAGAGCAGCAAAGACTTCCGGAGAACCGGGGCAACAGTCAAGCAGATGCCGGCGGTGAACAAACGCCATACCGTGGACCGCTGCGCCTTTTAGTGAGGACTAGTGGCTATGCCCATTTTTTCTACGAGATGGAATCACCCAAAGGATGCATAGCCGAGCTACGGGAAGCCGCACTGAGCAAAAAGACTTCCGAGAACCGTGAGGCAACAGTCAAGCAGATGCCGCGTGAACAAACGCCTCTCTCGTGGACCGCTGCGCTTTTAGTGAGGACCAAAGGCTAAGTGCCCGTTTTTTCTATGAGATGGAATCACCCGGCAAGCATAGCCGGGCTACGGTGAAGCCGCACTGCAGCAGCAAAGACTCAAGAACCGTGGTGCAACAGGCTGAAGCAGATGCCGGCGGTGAACAAATGCCTTACCTCGTGGACCGTTGCGCCTTTTAGTGAGGACTAGTGGCTGGCGCATTTTTTCTACGAGATGGAATCACCCGGTCAAGCATAGCCAAAGCTACGGTGAAGCTGCACTAGAGCGATGAATGAAAAGATGCATGAAAATATAGGATTACTAAGGCAACATTGAAAAGATGCACAAGATGCATGAGACTACTAAGGCAAACATTGAAAAGATGAATGAAAAATATAGGATTACTGGTAGTAAAGGTAGAAAGGAAGTTAAACTTGAACCGGCGATTTTGTTTGGTTGCACTTATGAAAGGATAGATTTCGAGTTAAGAAAGTCAAAATTGATGCCTAGAGCTGCTGGTCCTTTTAAGATAGTTGAGAAGATAAATGATAATGCATATAAACTTGAGTTGCCTCCCGAGTTTGGGGTTAGTCCCACCTTTAACATTTCAGATTTGAAGCCATGCTTGGGAGTAGAAGATGAGACCGAGTTGAGGACAACTCCGCTCAAGAGGGGAGGATGATGAGGACATCACTTCTTCGGATATACACAACACCTCCACTTGATATTCAAGGACCAATCACCAGAGCTCGCGCCGACAATTGAATTTACATGTGAGCTCGCTCCTGGTACTTTTTGTTCATTTGAGAATCGACACTACCTAATGATTTAATTATGATTAGGAACCATGGAGAGGATCAAGAAGTACTTGGAGAAGGGCTACGAGGCGCACGAGTCCAGCAAGGGTGGTCGAATCATGTTGATGTCCAACTCAAGCCGACTTCGAATCCAATTCGGAGTCCAGGACCAGGTCAAGACTAAAACGGACGCCCAGATCGCATCCGACTCCGCTTTGGACGTTCCACATATGTATGGAAAGATAAGAAGATAACCTTTCGAATGGCTCTAGTCTCATATCAAAATTCCTTCTGAGTCAACGGGAATCGTTGAAACAAATGGACGTCCAGAATCTATCAGGTGCTGCGACACCGCCTTTTGGGCCGCTTGGCTTTGTATCGTGTTGGAGTCCATTAAGGACGCGCCCAGGGTTTTGCACACTTTACCCTTTATATACAGCCGCCACCCCACCATTAGGGTTGGGTTTTGCTTAGATTAATTCTGTCTTTGAACAGTTTCACATCGGTTTGTGAAACCCCAATTTTCGAAAGTGCTTCATCAATATATCTGCAATTTGGTTGTGTTCTTCCTTGTTCTTGCTTGTGTTCTTCGATTCGCAGCGAGGATTAACCTTCTTGGCAGGTCAACCGGCAGCGACGCTTGATAACCCGAGGAGACGTGGTGCCGCGATTGCGGGTTCGAACGTGTCGCTCGAAGCCGGATCGACGGTGTCGCGCCCACCAAATCGAACATATCCAACCTGTTGGAAGATCGGGACCCGATCCCATCACCGGCTACGGTGAAGCCGCACTGCAGCAAAGACTTCCGGAGAACCGTGGACAACAGTCAAGCAGATGCCTACGGTGAACAAACGCCGCCGTGGGACCGCTGCGCCTTTTAGTGAGGACTAGTGGCTATGCCAATTTTTCACGAGATAGAATCACCCGGCCAAGCATAGCCGGGCTACGGGAAGCCGCACCGAGTAGGCAAGACTCCGAGAACCGTGGGCAACAGTCAAGCAGATGCCTGGCGGTGAACAAACGCCTTACCTCGTGGACCGCTGGCGCCTTTTAGTGAGGACTAGTGGCTATGCCTGCTTTTTCACGAGATGGAATTACCGTGATGCATAGCCGAAGCTACGGTGAAGCCGCACTGCAGCAGCAAAGACTTCGAGAACTGTGGTGTGTCGGGACCCGGATTTCCACATCCAAATTTCTCTGTATTACAAAGACTAGTCCCGATAAAAGCTAGTGCACACGCTAAACAAAGGATTTATTACAAACGAGGTTACAAGACCTCGACTCACACAAAAGAAAAAACACAGCTGAAGCAAAAGTAATCCAATGGAGACCCATCAACACGCCACGTGCATTGATCGGGAAGCGCAACCTAGAACTCCCGAAGCCTTCGTCGAATCCATACGCCCGTAGTCGAAAGTTCCATCTTGAGCTTCATACTCTTCTCGGGTATTATTTTATGTAGTATGTGAGTACATAAAGTACCCGCAAGTCTTGGGAAAATGCACAGATGCAAGGCTTAACAAAGGAGGGTCATATGGTTCTTTTGCCCAAAGCCACATTTTATTTCAAATACCATTAATTAATTTTAAAGGCATCAATTTAGCAAGGTGATTGTTTCAACAAAACTATCAAGTTAAATAGTGAAGGTTACAACCACCAACACTTGAATATCGCTCATCCCGCCAAAGCTCAAAACCACGTTAAACCACCCACACCAGCATCAAGCAACCGCCAAAGTTCAAAACCACGTTAAACCACCCACACTAAAGAATCAAGCTAACCGCCAAAGTTCAAGAAGACGGTTACATCACCCACACCGCTACAATCGCCAGACAACCCCGGAGTTCCAACCACCCTGCCCCAAATCTTTATTTTTAAAACCAAAACAATGATCTACCATGTGAATGCATTCCTTGCCCGCCTTGACCGTGGCACGGCTTATTCAATAGTTTTACACTGCAGAGGTTGTACAACTTACCCACAAGAGATAAGTCATCTTAATAGCCAACATGCTTCCGTAGGCATGAGACCCGATAAATTATCACAAAGCTTTTACCTTACTCTAGTCTAGCCGCACACCACCGAGGTTTCACCGTCAAGGGTTAAACCACCCGCATGTAAGCCCCTCTGCGCCATATGAGTACAAGAACCCTCGCCCTCATCGTGAATAACCAAGACACCCCGGCATCCACTTTCCACCGGTGGCACCTAGACTAAACTATCATAAGTTAGTCACCTAGGTCGCACCCATATAGACATGTGGTTGTACCAGAGTGCTCGGCCCGACAAACACAAGCGCCGGTCCCAATTGACTAGGGCGAACATACACATTACAAGTTCTCGTATAACCGCACCAAACCAAACTTACCATCCGCCCGCCTAAACCAATTCTCACATTTTATTTTATTTTAAAGATCGGTGGCAACATCAATCACCACTAAATTTCTAAACAAAAGTCTAAATCAAAGACATAATATTTTCCCAATCCAAGGTTTCAAAAGTTTATGTTGCATGACTAAGCTTTCTACTACCGGCATAATATTTACCAAAGTTATATAATAATCTCTTTATTGAGACAAGGAAGACCTAGGGTGTCAATGGTACATGGTATTGAACGGTCAAACCGGAGTTAAAACGAAAAGATATGGCCTCGGAAGATTTAATTGAAAGAAAAGGAAAGGGCGATTTCAATTATTTTTGTACCGAAAATCATAATTATGACGCCATCAAATATTTGAAATTTGAAAATATCCGACACGTGTTCTTGGTCCACCGTGGACCGAGTCCACTGACCGGTGGCACGCGACGAACGAGGCGCACACGCCGGCGGCCACGCAGCGCCATGCGACGCCACGCGGGCGCTGCTGGTGAGGTGGCCGAGCGGCGGCGGCCGGGCGAGCTCACGGCGACACACCGCGGCCGGGCGGCATGGCTGACGACGGGCGGGCAATGGGGGGCATGACTCACCGGCAAGGGCGGGGGGGCCCGGGCGACGGAGGAGGCCGACAAGGAGAGAGGTGGTCAAGGCATGGGAGTTCTGGCATGGCGCAAGGAGGCACGGGAAGGCAAATGAGAGGTAGGGAGAGTAGGGGAGGATGACGCGTGTCGAGAAAGGTCCCCAAGAGGTGCTATTTATAGGGCTATGGGGAGGAGAAGGCCATGGCCATGGCGCATGGGGCGCAAGCGTTTTCGCCGAATTGATGGAGATTAAGAGGGAAACTACCATTAGTGGGGAGTGATTAGGAGTTGATGGCGCAATTAAACTAAGATTAAACGAAGAAAACTACCAAAATTGAAGTTCCCATTCGTCATTCATGGAGGAAGAGAGAGAGAGGAGGAGGAAGAAGAAGGAGGTGGAAGAAAGAGATGACGGTGGGGCCCACCCGCCGCTGAGAGAGGGAGAGGTGAAGGGCACGGCCGCTGATGAGCGACACGTGTCAAGTGAGTGAATCCCGCTGGATTTAAATGAAGAGGTGTGGCTTGGATTAAATCCAACGAAGGGGTATCGGTCATTTGATGAGCGACACGTATGGCCCGAGATTTAATTGATTTTATTTTCGGATTAGATTTTAGAAAATACTAGAAACAATATATTTGCTTGAAAAATAATAAATAATATCTAAAATTCCAGAAAATTATAGAATATTCTTGGAAATAATTTAGACTTATTAAAAATATTTATATTTTCAGATTTTCTTTAATAATTTTGAAAATTCCTTTATCTTTTAAAATTAATTTTAATTCCAGAAAATTCTCAAAATTATTTAAAAATTCTGGGAAGGTTAGGAAAATAAATGAACACTTTTTGGCTTTTATAAAATATTTAAAATACATTTCTTTGATTTAAACTTTGAAATAAACCCGTAAAAGCCCGTAAAATCGAAATAAAAGCCATTTGCTTCAAAATAATTAATTTGAATTTAAATTTTCAAAACTCAAAATTTGGGATGTTACAAACCTACCCCTTAGAATGAATCTCACCCGAGATTCGGACGAACCGGGAAAAGATCGTGAACTCGCCTAGGTCTTCTTCACGCCCCAAGTTGCTTCGACTGTATGATTACTCCACCGCACTTTACGTAATTTGATGCTCTTGCTTGTACGGCGCCCGCTTCATCCAAAATTTTGACCGATACTGGATATGATAGGTCCTCCTTCAAAGATACTTCTTCAAAGGCATTTGCTCTTCCGCACTCGAGGCACTTTCTTAATCGAGACACATGGAAGACGCTAGCACACTTGACAACCGAGGTGGAAGTTCCAACCGATAAGCAACTTCTCCCTTTTGCTACCACAGAAATGGTCCAACGAATCTTGGAGCAAGCTTCCCAAGAACGTGGAAACGACGCATCGCTTTGAGAGGTGAAACCTTCATACACATGATCTCCGGCACAAATTCTAATGCTCTCCCACGATTGTCTCGCATAACTTTTCTCGCCTTGTTTGTGCCGCTTTTAACTGTCCCGAATCGACGGACTTGCTCTTCGCTTGCCTTAACACATCCGACCAAACACTTGTCCTTCCCCGCTTTTCCAATACAACGTGTCCCGCATTTTCCGCCATATAATGCTTCAAACGGAGACATCTCAGACCGGATTGATAACTATTGTTATAAGAAAATTCGATAGGGTAAACTCGATCCCAACTTGCTTTATTTGCCAAAGCACGTGCTCTCAACATGTCTTCCAAGATTTGATTTACTCTTCGCTTGTCCATCCGTCTGGGATGATATGTTGTAATCGAAATTTAGATTGGTGCCTAAAATCTCATGAAGCTTCGCCGTAATCTTGAGGTGAATTGAGATCCTCGATCCGACACAATCTTCTTTGAACTCCATGCAAACACACTATTCTTGACATATATAACTCGCAAGTCTATCTCCGCAATAAGTGGTCTTTATCGAATGAAATGTGCGACCTTGGTCACCGGTCCACAATAACCCAAATTGAGTCATACCGCCTTAGTTCTTGGAACCAGCTATAAAATCCATTCCAATTTCTTCCCATTTCCACTCTGTATCCGCAAAGGTTGCAGGAGTCCAAAGCAGTCTCTCGATGTTCGCTTAACTCTGGCATACATCGCCAAGGCTACATATTCAGCAATTTCTCTTCATACCGACCACATGTACCTTTCTTTAAGATCTTGATACATCTTTGTACTCTGTGGTGAATTGAGTATCCGGATTCATGAGCTTCCTTCAGATTAACTCTTTATTTCCTTCTTCTGCACAAGAATTCTTTTCCCAAACCAAAGGATACCTTCTTCATCTTCCGAAAACCCGGTGCTTTTCCTTTCTTCATATTTTCTTTGATATCCTTAACATATTTATCCTCCTTTGAGCTGCCTTGATTTGATCTTGTAAGGTTGGTCGAACCTCCAAAGTAGCCGGAATCCTCCTCTACTACTTCTAAATTAAGCCGTTGAAACTTTTCATGAAGTGCGGTCAACTTGTATCATCAAGTTATTACCATAACTTTTTCTCGCTTAAGGCATCAGCTACAACATTAGCCTTTCCTGGATGATAGTGGATTCCAACATCATAATCCTTTATCAACTCAAGTCATCTACGCTGTCTCAAATTGAGGTCAGGCTGGGTAAATATATACTTCAGGCTTTTGTGATCCATGAAAATTTCACAACGACATCGATCAAATAATGCCTCCATATTTTTAGAGCATGCACAATGCCAGCCTAGCTCTAAATCATGAGTCGGATAGTTCTCGCCATGCGCAATTGCCTTGAAGTATAGGGTACAACTTTTCCTTCTTGCATTAAAACACAGCCCAATCCTTGTCTTGAAGCATCACGTATCACCTCAAATCCTTTCTAATATCCGAAGCGCTAACACCGTGCAGATGTTAATCTCTTTTCGCTCTTGAAAACTGTCCTCACAAGACTTACTCCATTCGAACTTCTTCTCCTTCTTTAGCAACTGAGTGAGAGGTCTTGCGAGTTTGGAAAATCCTTCTATAAAGCGGCGATAGTATCCTCGCTAAACCCGTAAAACTTCGATCTCTCACATTAACTTGGGTTGTGTCCAATTGAGTACGCTCATACCTTTGCCGGATCTACGCACACCCTCCCGCAGAAATCACATGACCCAAGAAAGCTACTTTCTTCAACCAAAACTCACACTTGCTAAACTTGGCATACAGCTGATGCTCCCTGAGTTTTTCCAAAACTATCCTCAGATGTTCTCGCATGATCTTCCTCATTCGGGAGTAGATCGAATGTCATCAATAAATACGACAACAACTTATCCAAATATCCATGAACACTTTATTCATCGATTCATAAAGTATGCAGAGCATTGGTCAATCCAAAAGACATTCAGAACTCATACACCCATATCGGTGGAAAATGTCGTTTTGGTATATCTTCCGTCTAATCTTCATTTATGATATCCCGACCGAGATCAATCTTGAGAAGACACATGATCCTTTTAATCGATCAAACAGATCATCAATCCCGGCAATGGATACTTGTTCTTAATCGTCACATATTCGTGGATCCGTAATCCACACACATACGAAGACTACCATCCTTCTTCTTCACTAGAAGTACCGTGCACCCTGCATAAGAACTTGGTCTAATAAAACCTCTTTCTTGCGCCTCAATCGCTTCTTAACTTCACCAAGTCATTTATGGACATCCTAGGGTCTCTTAGAAATCGGAGCTGCTGTGTACTAGATTAATGACAAATTCAACTTCTATCTCGCGGCATTCCTGCAAATCTTCCGAAACACAACCGGATATTCCTTACTATGGACACCTTTTCCGTAGTTATTCCCTTCAAGTCGCTCAACCCACAACTATTCTCGAGAAGATGGCTTTGACTTGTACCTCACTTGAATTCCTTCAGAATTGGTAAGAGTGATGGCACGATTGGCACAATCTATCTGCCCTTTATACTTGGTTAACCAATCCATACCAAGTATTACATCTAGGCTCTTGAGTCTATTATAATTAAATTCGCTAGGAATTTTACTCCATTTATATCTATGGTTGCTCTAGGGCATACCGCATTAGTCTTCATTTCATTTCTAGGTGATTGACTAGCATAGGTTCTTTAGCAATCGAACATCCCAATTATATCTTTCCACAAAATCTTTTGACACAAAAGAATGCAAAGCTCCGTAATCAAATAATGCCGATGCGTGTATCGAGTTGACAAGAAACTTACCCGTAATCCACGCCCGTGCATCCCGAGTCGCTCAGAGTGACATGATTAACATGTCCTCTGCTCACCGCTAGGAGTCCTTGAGTCCGAGGTGCTCCACGGCCTTGTCCCGCAAGTGAGGCTCACCGGTGTTGTCCCCGCATTGAAACGAACAGGTTACAACTGGCGCTTCGTGGACAATTATTGGCATAATGTCCCATGTTCTGCAGCTATAACACCGCACTCCAGCCATTGAAGTCTTGTTCACCGAGGCGAACCGCATTGTTTGGTCGAGGAGCTTGAGGAATCGGGCGAGGTCCATCAATGGTGTCCTCGCACATTTGGTACCGGGGCCCGCTGAAATGAGGTGGATTAGGGCGTGCCGGAACCGCTTGCACCGCTGAGCTTGAAACTTCCTCTTCCGGACCTCATACAACTGACGTTGAGCTTCCTCTGTATTATGGCCTTGTTCACCATATGCCGGAAAGTTGGAAAATCATTTGACACCAGCTGCACCTTGAGATTGGGTTCAAGTCCCGCATGAACCGCCGATCTTTGCCGCATCGCTGCAACATCTTCGTAAGCATACCGATAGTTGAGTGAACCTATTCAGTACTCAAGGACACCAAGTTTTTTGTCGCAGCTTGTGGAATTCCATTCTCTTCATCTCCATTACTCCAGTAGGGACATGTGCAGTGCGAAAGGCTTCCTCAAATTCGGCCCAAGTGATGGTCTGCACATTCTGATGGGCGGCACAATAATTTTCCCACCAAGTCGCTGCGATTCCTTTTAGCTGATGAGCAGCATAAAGCACCTTCTCGTTATCATTACATTGAGCCAATATCAGCTTTCTCTCCACATCTTTAATCCAATCGCCGCCCATTGATCTACCGCACTGCAGAAGGTTGGCGGTCCGTCCTCATGAACTCTCCCAACTTGACCGGGTGCTCGAAAGGGTGCTCATGAGCTTGTCGAACTTGATTCTCGCCAAGGCTTGAAGCAATTGCGTTGCATGGCCATCATCTGTTCCATTCTAGGAGCTTGAGCAGGGGGTGGTGGCATGTTGTTCTCCGGCTGAGCATTGGCACCACGGCTGTCACCGGCATTGCTCCTTGTGTTCACCATCTGAAGTGGCAACCAGAACAAAGCAAAAGATAAGAGGGAAGTAGCATAGGTAAGAAGCAAGGGGCAAACTAAATAACATCCCAAACCAACACACAAGAAGGGAACACAACCACAACTTGGAAGAAACTTTAACTTTAAAATTAATATAATTTTGAGAATGGCTGTACCACAAGTGCACAAAGGCATTGTTGGTGATATGCCCTAGAGGCAACATGGAGATGTTGAATATATCACATACTATGTTTATGATACATTGCTTTGTTCCTTGAAATAGACATTATCATTATTGATCAATGAGTATGTGACTTATTCATGAGACTCTTAATGCCAAAATGTTGCTATTTCTAAATGATCCCTGATTATATTTCATATGAGGAACAAATATGATTCAAAGATCAGCATATGTATTGATTGATGATCATGTCTCATGGATCATGGTATGGAGATACCAAATCAATAATATGGACATGTGTTAGTGAACATATGTTGATAGACCCGCCATGAGACACCGCAGATTCCATATGTCATCGCTGGTCTCAAGTAGTGTTTATATGTGGAATCCTAGACATGAGATCATCATGGTTCCCAAAGATGCGTAGTAGCTACTTTGGGACTACTAAACACTACTCCGTGAATCGGGTAGTCATAAAAGTAGTCTTTGGGTTTGCCATGAAACATGTAGTGGGATGTGAATGATCAAGATAGAATTTGCCCTCCTTATGGGAGAGATATCTTCGCCCCTCGATGTAATGGATTATGAAAGTGCATGGCCATGCCAAGGTGATTGAGGAGTCAATCACGAGTTTATAATCCATCACGGAATCGAGAGAGTGATTGAGCTATTAAGAGGATGACACAGTCTCGCCTTGAGCTTAATCTATATCGTGAGGCAAAGGGATTAGTACATGAGAACATTACAGTGTTCACCGATATGATCTTTACGATACTTTGGGGTTAATATGTCTTACTAGAGACCGCTATTAACACGGTGACCGGAAGGTGTTTCGGTCGCGACCAAGTATACGTGAACCTGCTGTGGTCGCACACTTAACGGGTTGGAACACTAATTCAATGTGATTCGGATATGGGCTCAATTCGGATAGAGATCCTGGATAGACTTATTGGGCCCCGGTCCACGAGGCCCAAGTGAGGAGGTCTATATATGGAGGCGAGGGCCGAGGGATGCATCCGATAATCCCGAAGCAAACCCTCGCCGCCACCTCCGCAGCCAAGCCCTAGTCGCCGCGAGTGCCGGTACACTCGCGATCGACGCCCACCGGACGTGTGGATACCGGTGGAGACGCCGCCGGTTGCGGCGTTGATCGGCATCGACAACCCATGATTGATCCGCCGGTGCGTTGATCGCGGAGGAGACGATCGGTTCGGACGATCGACTACTTCCACTACTACCGACGCTGCGGTTGGATCGGCCCAACTCTTCACACGCACAAGGCCTAGAGGTAACGATCCATGATCCCTACTTAAGCATGATGTTCTTGTGTGCGCGGTAGAAAAGTTTTGTTTTCGCTATCGTAGCCTTCGCGCAATCCATTAGTGGTATCAGAGCCATCTTGCTTAGTTTGCGATCCGGATCGCCGTTGTAATAGATTGATCTATTACGACTAGATCAATCGGTCATAAGGGTTGGAATATGTATGAGTTGATAGCATCATGTGGCCAAAAGATTAGTTCGTGTTCTTCTTGATGTATCGCCGACTTGCCCCTACCTACCGGTAACACCATCGGGCTAATCACAAGACAACAAGATATTGAGCCAACAGATCGAGGTCTTGTGTTGCGCCTCCTCAAGCATACCGATCGCGATGATTGATGTGATTGATCTAATGAAAATTGAGACATTTTGAATGGCTCGGATTTGGGTTGATTTGATCGCCCGATGAGATTTTCATAGCGATTTCATAGATGCGATCTATGTAATTCCGTGAGAAACACATTCATGTCGTATGGTATAATATGTTCTACGCTAACTTGTTTTTGCAGGAATGATGTGAATGGTATGGCATAGATGCATATGTGATGCATGTGTGTTTTGGCGGCTCGTGTGTCGATTAATCACACCGGGTTGAGGTCGTTTTTAATTGTATAACGACCGCGGTCGACTTGTGATGCTTGAGCTCCTCATGTAATTCATTTGCTACCTATTAGTTGTAATAGTTTAGTTCTTTGCTATGGAGGCTTCAAGCATGATGACAAAGAGGACAAGAAGTGTGGCTAAGAATATCACCGTGGAACCATGGCGATGGCGCACCACTACGATACAAAATGCCATACCATTCACAAGATAATGTGATTATATGCATGTGATGTTTATTTCTTGTCATACTATTCTTTCATGCCATACCAACTATGGGTTAGTTTTTCATGATAGAATAGCTTCTCTCAAGAAAAATTAAGAATTTGTTTTGATGTTCTTCCAATTGTCGCGCTTATAAGAATCATGATCATTGTTTGGTAGGTCTCAAAAGCGTAGTACCATCAACTATCTTGATCTAATAGGGTGGATGTCGACATCCACATGCATAGTATTGGTTTACTTAACAAGGTTATCAAAACAGTTTTGGACCTTGGGGCATAGGTTGGGGCCGGACATATTGATGTCACCCAACAAACAAGAGTCACATAAGATGTGATTAGCAAGTGTTGCTTACCCACGCCACTAGGTTTTTAGCAAGGATGCCAAAGCTCACTAGAACTTAGATGAACATGGATCTTGACCACTATATGTCGTTAGAGGGAAGACGATTACAAAACATATAGTGGGAGTATCTTTGTTAAATTGTTTAATGGAAGATCAAACATGAACATAGTGCTAAACTTTGCATATTCTTTGTTGTAGATCATGTCAACTAATGCCGCATCCAGCTTCTTTTAATTTGCGATCTATTCTTGAGAAAGAAAACTCAATGGAACGAACTTTTGGATTGGTATCGCAACCCGAGAATTGTTCTCAAGCAAGAGCGCAAGGAGTATGTCCTGAGTCTCCTTATCCCGATGACTTGCCCGATAATGCTACCGTGGTCGCACGGAAAGCTTATGAGAAGCAAACGAATGATTACCTTGATGTGAGTCGCCCCATGCTTGCCACAATGTCCTCTCGAGCTCGTAGCAATATGAGAACACAGATGCCTACAATATCATTGTGGGTTGCGTGGTATGTTTGAGAACCAAGCAAGGGCCGAGAGGTTCAATACTTCAAAGTCCTTGTTTATGCAGCTTGCGTAGGGAACTCCCGCCACCTCATGTGATTAAGATGATTGGCTACATTGAGAGTCCGAAAGCTTGGTTTTCCCTTAGCCAAGAGTTGGCTACCGATGTGATTCTTCACCGCCCCCCCGAGCTTTGAGCCATTCATTCGAACTATCACATGAACAACATGGATGAAGACCTGGCCGAAAGGCATGGGATGCTAAAATCACCGAGGAAAGCATTAAGAAAAGCAGCCATCATGTGATGATGATGCAGAAAGGCAAGGGCAAGCCCTATGTAAAGAAAGGCGCGGTCAAAGAGTTAGCTCCCGGCGAGATCGCGAGCAGCTTCTAAGGCCAAGCAAGTCAAGAAGGGCTCGCTCTCGATGCGCATTGCTACTACTATAAGCAATCGTGACATTGAAAAGGAACCGCCCAAAGTACTTGGAGGATCTTGAGAAAAGAAGGAAGTACGACTCCGCCTCCGTGTATAAATGTTATAGAAATCAATCTTGCTACTTCATCTATCGATTCTTGGGTATTTGATACCGGATCGGTTGCTCACATTTGCAAATCGCTGTGGGCTAAGAAGAAGTAGAAGTTTGAGGAGGAGCGGTGGATCTTCGCTGGCAATGGAGCAAAGTTGTCATGGGTGGTGTTGGCACCATGCCATTGTCTTTACCTTCGTGATTAGTTTTGGAATTGAATAATTGTTATTGTGTTCCATCTCTTCCAAGAACATTATTTCGCTCATGTTTACAAGCGTAAGGTTATGACTTTAGATCCGTGAACAATGGTTGTTCTCTTTATTTCAAAGATATGTTCTATTGTCATACTCCATTGGTGAATGGGTTATATGTTCTTACTCTTGAAGAGTCATCGGTCTATAACATTAATACAAAGAGGCAACGATCGAATGATTTGAATCCCACGCTTATTTGGCACCGCCGCTAGGTCACATAAATGAGAAACGCATGGAGAAGCTCCATAGAGATGGTATTCGCACTCATTTGATTTTGAATCATTTGAGACATGCGAATCTTGTTTACTTGGCAAGATGACAAAAGCACCTTTCACCGGTCAAGGTGAACGGGCAAGTGACTTATTGGCACTCGTGACATTCTCGATGTATGTGGACCAATGAGCTCAACAAATGAGGTGGTTTTCAAGATTATAACTTTTATCGATGACTTTAGTAGATATGGATATATCTACCGATGAAGATAAGTCCGAATCCTTTGAAAAGTTCAAAGAATTCCAAAATGAAGTGCAAAATCATTTAGGCAAGACAATCAAGTTTCTACGATCCGATCGTGGAGGCGAGTATTTGAGCCATGAGTTTGGTAATCATCTCAAGGATTGTGGAATTGTTCCACAATTGACTCCGCCTTAACACCTCAATGGAATGGGTATCTCGAACGAGAAATCGCACCTTATTAGATATGGTGCGCCCATGATGAGCCACAGTGATCTTCCGTTGTCTTTTGGGGTACGCCTGAAACAACCGCTTATACTAAATGTAGTTCCATCAAAGTCGAGAGAAAAGACACCATATGAGATGTGGACAGACAACGCCCTAGCTTGTCTTTTCTTAAGATTTGGGATGTGAGACTTATGTAAAACGCTTACAACTGATAAGCTCACCCCAACTGATAAATGCTTTATCGGCATCCTAAGGAAACGAAGGATATTACTTATAATCAAGAAGAAGGCAAAGTGTTTGTCGCCTAAGATGGTGTCTTCTTAGAGAAAGAGTTTCTCTCAAGAAGGGATAGTGGGAGCATGGTGCAACTTGAAGAAATTCGAGAAACACCGAAAACGCTTCAGCCCTACGTAACCACAACAGATGAACAAACTGCTGAAGAACCTGCTAGGACACACCGCACCACGTAGGTCGAGAGGTCACGCTGCACCGAGAGGTACATGTTCTGACTACTCAACAACGGGACATATTGTTGTTAGACAACGATGAGCCTAAGACCTATGAAGAAGCGATGGTGGGACCAGACTCGTAAATGGCTTGAAGCCATGAGATCCGAAATTGAATCCATGCACAAGAATCAAGTTTGGAACTTGGTTGATCCACCGATGGTGTTAAAACCATTGAGTGCAAATGGGTTTTCAAGAAAAGATAGACATAGATGGAAATGTTCACATCTATAAAGCGCGATTGGTGGCCAAAGGTTTTAAACAAATTCAAGGTGTTGATTATGATGAAACTTTTCGCCGTCGCAATGCTAAAGTCTATTCGATCATTCTAGCGATTGTCGCTATTTCGACTATGAAATATGGCAATGGATGTCAAAACAGCTTTCCTTAATGGAAATCGAGTGAGGATGTGTACATGACACAGCCCACGTGTTTTGTCGATCCGCAATCGCCTAGAAAGATATGCAAGTCGCAAAGATCCATTTATGGATTAAAGCAGTATCTCGAGTTGGAACATTCGCTTTGATGAAGTAATCAAAGGGTTTGGTTTCATCAAGAACGAAGAAGAGCCTTGTGTTTACAAAAGGCTAGTGGGAGCGCACTGTTTCTCGGTCTTATATGTGGATGACATATTGTTGATCGGAAATGATATTCCCACGCCGAATCATAAGTCTTCATTGAAAATAGTTTCTATGAAAGACTTAGAGAGGCGATATATTCGGGCATCAAGATCTATAGAGATAGATCAAAAGGTCGATTGATTAAGCCAAGATACGCACATTGACAAAGTGTTGAAAAGGTTCAACATGCAGATTCCAAGAAAGGCTTCTTACCTATGTCACATGGTATAAATCTTAGCAAGAATCGTTGTCCTAGTACACCGATGAGCGGATAAAATGAATGCGATTCCATATGCTTCAAATTATTGGATCCATCATGTATGCCATGCTTTGTACACGCCCGCATGTCTCAGATGCTTTAAGTGCTACGAGTAGATACTACCGATCCGTGAAAGTCATCGATTATCAGAAGAACATCTTGAAGTACTTGAGAAGAACTAAAGATGTGTTCCTCGCTATGGGGTGAGGAAGAGCTCGTTGTAAATGGTTACACCGATGCTAGCTTCCAAACCGACAAAGATGATTTTAGATCGCAACTGGATTTGTGTTCTCGCCCGAATGGCGGTGCGGTGAGTCGGAAGAGTTCCAAGCAGAGACAGCTTGTCGATTCTACAATGTAAGCCGAGTACATAGCGGCTCAAGTCGCTAAAGAGGTCGTTTGATCAAGAAATTTGTTTCGAGCTTGGTGATGGCTAGTGCCTCCACCCAATGGACCTCATCAGTGACAACAAGGGAGCCATTGCGCAAGCCAAGGAGCCTAGATCGCACTGTAAGTCCAAGCACATTCTACGGCGATTTCATCTCATCCGCGAGATTGTGGAGAGAGGCGATGTTAAGATATGCAAAGTACACACGGATTTGAACATTGCGATCCGCTGACAAAGCCGCTTCCCCACCCAAAGCATGAGGCTCACACTAGGGCAATGGGTATTAGATACCTACATGGTTGACTCTAGTGCAAGTGGAGATCACAGATATGCCCTAGAGGCAACATGGAGATGTTGAATATATCACATACTATGTTTATGATACATTGCTTTGTTCCTTGAAATAGACATTATCATTATTGATCAATGAGTATGTGACTTATTCATGAGACTCTTAATGCCAAAATGTTGCTATTTCTAAATGATCCCCGATTATATTTCATATGAGGAACAAATATGATTCAAAGATCAAGATATGTATTGATTGATGATCATGTCTCATGGATCATGGTATGGAGATACCAAATCAATAATATGGACATGTGTTAGTGAACATATGTTGATAGACCCGCCATGAGACACCGCAGATTCCATATGTCATCGCTGGTCACAAGTAGTGTTTATATGTGGAATCCTTAGACTTGAGATCATCATGGTTCCCAAAGATGCGAGTAGCTACTTTGGGACTACTAAACACTACTCCGTGAATCGGGTAGTCATAAAAGTAGTCTTTGGGTTTGCCATGAAACATGTAGTGGGATGTGAATGATCAAGATAGAATTTGCCCTCCTTATGGGAGAGATATCTCGGCCCCTCGATGTAATGGATTTTGAAAGTGCATGGCCATGCCAAGGTGATTGAGGAGTCAATCACGAGTTTATAATCCATCACGGATCGAGAGAGTGATTGAGCTATTAAGAGGATGACACAGTCTCGCTTTGAGCTTAATCTATATCGTGAGGCAAAGGGATTAGTACATGAGAACATTACAGTTCACCGATATGATCTTTACGTATACTTTGGGGTTAATATGTCTTACTAGAGACCGCTATTAACACGGTGACCGGAAAGGTGTTTCGGTCGCGACCAAGTATACGTGAACCTGCTGTGGTCGCACACTTAACGGGTTGGAACACTAATTCAATGTGATTCGGATATGGGCTCAATTCGATAGAGATCCTGATAGACTCCTATTGGGCCTCGGTCCACGAGGCCCAAGTGAGGAGGTCTATATATGGAGGCGAGGGAGGGGATGCATCCGATAATCCCGAAGCAACCGCCGCCACCTCCGTGAGCCAAGCCCTAGTCGCCGCGAGTGCCGGTACACTCGCGATCGACGCCCACCCCGGACGGTGGATACCGGTGGAGACGCCGCCGGTTGCGCGCTGATCGGCATCGACAACCTACGATTGATCCGCTGGTGCGGTTGATCGCGGAGGAGACGATCGGTTCGGACGATCGACTACTTCCACTACTACCGACGCCGCGGTTGGATCGGCCCAACTCTTCTCACGCACAAGGCCTCAGAGGTAACGATCCATGATCCCTACTTAAGCATGATGTTCTTGTGTGCGCGGTAGAAAAGTTTTGTTTTCTGCTATCGTAGCCTTCGCGCAATCCATTAGGCATTGGTACAGTCCATCTAGCACACCAATCATAATATAAAGTGTTCTAAGGAAGGTAAACAATTTATTTGGGTACTACTGTCCCTGCAACTATTTGTCCTTCTCGAAGACAAGCTCCTCCGGGTCCTCCTCTGGATCCTCTTCTGGATCCTCCTCTATGATACCCACGTGACGCAGCCTACAACCACACTCGGGCGGTTGCAAGAGGCCCGGAGTGAAAATGGTCGCCATCGCCGAGGCAATGACGGAGAGCAGAACGGAACGAGAGACCGCATCTCTGCCGGAATCTCCACGCCGATGTCGGCAACGGACTAGGACGCCGCACACTCTGCGCTACCGTGATTATGATACGGGTCCCGTAAGGCCGAGGCGGCACCGGGTTGTCGGGGACGGCAGCTGGTACAGGTGAAGACGGCGTGTAGTCCTCTAGAGACCGCCGCCGCTCAAGACGCCTCACCGAACTCGCCTCCCGGCTCGATAAGCCGAGCACGGAGAGTCTCGGCGTCGGTAGCCGGAAGTGAGGAGCGCCCGAGCCGCCCAATCTCCTCCAAGGCGCCGGCGTATGTAGCCGACATCGCCCGAGTAAGCCGCACTGGCGCGGCTGCACGGGATCGCCCATGGTGATTTTGAAGGGTTCCGGATATCTCGCCCGCTCGTGGTTGGAAAGAAATGAAGGCGCTCGCCGCAGATATCCTTATGAATCCCAAGACAAGTCGCCTAGTGCCGCCGAGCCGCATCCCGATAGCGCTCGAACGGCCATCCGAGGATGTTCGATAGGGTATGTGGCGAGTTGAATTCTCCTTCCCGCATACAGAATACCTCCATCGACCAAGAATCTCGGTCCATGATCTTGACTTTCCGCCTCAAAATAGGCGGTTGGGGATACTTCAGACATCGCATAAGTTTACCGAAGAAGGCCAACAAATGCTCCAATGTTCTCGCCATGAGAAAAGTAGTCCCAAGAGTCACCTGAGGATGAACCGCCATCTACAATTTTGGAAATAATAGAGAAGATCAAGAAAGACATTTTAAATAAGTGAATATAAGATCAAGAATGGAGCAAAAGTAAAGAGATATAGAAAATTTTCTCAAATATTTTTAATAAATATAGATCCTTAAGATTTTTACCATTCTAATCTAGGTCACGCCCCACAATCAAATTGGCTCGACATTATCTCTGCTTCGGACCCGGATTTCCAACCAAATTTCTCCGGTATTACAAAGACTAGTCCCGATCAAAGCTAGTGCACACAGCTAAACAAAGGATGATTACATTGCCAACAATGAAATTACAATAATAAAGAGAGTTCAGCCGAAAGACCTTTATTACAAACGAGGTTACAAGACCTCGTGACTCACACAAAAGATAAAGACAATGAAGCAAAATAAACCAATGGAGAAAACCCATCACCGCCACAGTGCATTGATCGGGAAGCGCAACCTAGAACTCCCGAAGCCTTCGTCGAATCCATACGCCCGTAGTCGGAAGTTCCATCTTGAGCTTCATACTCTTCGGTATTATTTTAAGTGTAGTATGTGAGTACATAAAGTACTCCGCAAGTCTTGGAAAAATGCATTAGATGCAGGGTTTAAATCAAAGGAGGGTTATATGGTTCTTTTGCACAAAGCCACTTTTCATTTCAAATACCATTAATTATTTTTAAAGGCATGTATTTAGCAAGGTGTTTGTTTCAACAAGATCTATCAATAATTTTATAGTGAAGGTTACCACCACCAACACTTGAATACTGGCTCAACCCGCCAAAGCTCAAAACCACGGGTTAAACCACCCACACTAGCATCAAGCAACCGCCAAAGTTCAAGAAAACGGGTTACACCACCCACAATCGGCTACAACTGCCAGAACAACCCCGGAGTTCCAACCACCCCGCTCCCAAATCTTTTATTTTAAAACCAAAACAATGATCTACCATGTGTATGCATTCCTTGTTCGCCTTGACCGTGGGCACGGCTATTCAATAGTTTTACACACCGCAGAGGTTGTACAACTTACCCACAAGAGATAAGTCATCTTAATAGTCAACACGCCTTTGGCATAAGACCCGATAAATTATCACAAAGCTTTTACCTTACTCTAGTCTAGCCACACACCACCGAGGTTTCACCGTCAAGGGTTAAACCACCCGCATGTAAGCCCTCTTGCGCCATATGAGTACAAGAACCCCGCCCTCACCGTGAATAACCAAGACACCGGCATCCACTTTCCATCGGTGGCACCTAGACTAAACTATCATAAGTTAGTCACCTAGGTCGCACTCCATATAGACATGTGGTTGTACGGTAGTGCTCACCCGACAAACACAAGCGCCGGTCCCAACTGACTAGGGCGAACATACACATTACAAGTTCTCGTATAACCGCACCAAACCAAACTTACCATCCGCCCCGCCTAAACCAATTCTCACATTTTATTTTATTTTAAAGATCAGGCAACATCAATCACCACTAAATTTCTAAACAAAAGTCTAAATCAAAGACATAATATTTTCCCAATCCAAGGTTTCAAAAGTTTATGTTGCATGACTAAGCTTTCTACCACCGGACAATATTTACCAAAGTTATATAATAATCTCTTTATTGAGACAAGGGAAGACCTAGGGTGTCAATGGTACATGGTATTCCACGTCAAATGAGGGTATAACAATAGTTGGATTAACTAATATTTCTAAATCAAGAATTATCATTTTATGTAACATAGCAATGCATTAATTTAAAATAATTAAAGCATTTCTTAAACATGGGTTCAAGATGTTCAAAGGAGACTTGCCTTCGTGTGTGAGTTCTTGATTCTCTTGCTGCAGGTCGACGCGTAACATATTTGAAATTCGAAAATTTCTGACGCGTGGGCCCGGTCCACCGTGGACCGAGTCCACGGACCACGAGCCGTGCCGAGGTGGCGCACTCGAAACAATATATTTGCTTAGAAAAATAATAAATAATATCTAAAAATTCCAGAAAAATTATAGAATAATCCTGAAACATTTTAGACTTAATAAAATATTTTTATTTTCAGATTTGTTTTAATACATTTATAAAATTCTTTTTATCTTTAAAATTAATTTTAATTCCAAAATTCTCAAAATTATTTAAAAATTCTGGGAAGGTTAGGAAAATAAATGAACACTTTTTGGCTTTTATAAAATATTTAAAATACATTTTCTTATTTTAAACTTTGAAATAAACTCCAGAAAACCTGGAAGAATCCAAATAAAATACAATTACTTCAAAATATTTAATTTGAATTTAAATTTTTCAAAACTCAAAATTTGGGATGTTACATGGTGCAACAGGCTGAAGCAGATGCGACGGTGAACAAATGCCTTACCGTGGACCGCTGCGCTTTTATCGAGGACTAGTGGCTATGCCCATTTTTCACGAGATGGAATCACCCGGCCAAGCATAGCTGTTACGTGAAGCCGCACTGCAGCAGCAAAGACTTCCGGAGAACCGTGGTGCAACAGTCAAGCAGATGCACAGTGAACAAACGCCTCTCTCGTGGACCGCTGCGCTTTTAGTGAGGACTAGTGGCTGGCACCCGCTTTTTCTACGAGATGGAATCACCCGGTGATGCATAGTCGGTTACGGGAAGCCGCCCCAGCAGCAGCAAAGACTCAAGAACCGTGGGGCAACAGTCAAGCAGATGCCATGGAGAACAAACGCCTTACCTCGTGGACCGCTGGCGCCTTTTAGTGAGGACTAGTGGCTATGCCCGCTTACTACGAGATGGAATCACCCGGCCAAGCATGGTCAAGCACGGAAGCCGCACTAGAGCAGCAAGACTTCCGAGAACCGTGGGGCAACAGTCAAGCAGATGCCGGCGGTGAACAAACGCCTACCGTGGATCGCTGCGCCTTTTAGTGAGGACTAGTGGCTATGCCATTTTTTCACGAGATGGAATCACCCGTGATGCATAGCCGGCTACGGAAGCCGCACTGCAGCAGCAAAGACTTCCGAGAACCGGGGCAACAGTCAAGCAGATGCCGGCGGTGAACAAACGCCTTACTCGTGGACCGCTGGCGCCTTTTAGTGAGGACTATCGCTATGCCCATTTTTTCACGAGATGGAATCACCCGTGATGCATAGTCGGGCACGGGAAGCTCCACCAGCAGTGTAGCACTTCCGAGAACCGTGGAGCAACAGTCAAGCAGATGCCACGGTGAACAAACGCCTTACCTTGTGGACCGCTGCCTTTTAGTGAGGACTAGTGGCTATGCCCGCTTTTTCTACGAGATGGAATCACCCGGTGATGCATAGTCGCTGCCACGGGAAGCCGCACTGCAGCAGCAAAGACTTCCGAGAACCGTGGGCAACAGTCAAGCAGATGCCTGCGGTGAACAAACGCCTTACCGTGGACCGCTGGCGCCTTTAGTGAGGACTAGTGGCTATGCCCGTTTATGAGATGGAATCACCCGGCCAAGCATAGCCGGGTTACGTGAAGCCGCACTGCAGCAAAGAAGCACTTCCGAGAACCGGGGCAACAGTCGAGCAGATGCCGGCGGTGAACAAACGCCTTCTCTCGGGACCGCTGCGCCTTTTAGTGAGGACTAGTGGCTGGCGCCCGCTTTTTCACGAGATGGAATCACCCGTGATGCATAGTCGGGCACGGGAAGTTGCACCGAGCAGCAAAGATTCCGGAGAACCGTGGGGCAACAGATGAAGCGATGCCGGCGGTGAACAAACGCTGCTACTCGTGGATCTGCGCGCTTTTAGTGAGGACTAGTGGCTATGCCCATTTTTTCACGAGATGGAATCACCCGTGATGCATAGCCGGGCACGGGAAGCCGCACCGAGCAGCAAAGACATCCGGAGAACCGTGGTGCAACAGTCAAGCAGATGCCGGCGGTGAACAAACGCCTTACCGTGGACCGCTGGCGCCATTTAGTGAGGACTAGTGGCTATGCCTGCTTTTTCACGAGATGGAATCACCCGGCCAAGCATAGCCGGTTACGTGAAGCCGCACTGTAGCAGCAAAGACTTTCAAGAATCGTGGGCAACAGTCGGTGCAGATGCCGCCGGTGAACAAACGCCTTCTCGTGGACCGCTGCGCCTTTTAGTGAGGACTAGTGGCTATGCCCATTTTTTCACGAGATGGAATCACCCGGTGATGCATAGTCGGGCCACGGAAGCCGCACCGCAGCAGCAAAGACTTCCAGAGAACCGTGGGCAACAGTCAAGCAGATGCTCGGTGAACAAACGCCTTACCTCGTGGACCGCTGGCGCTTTTAGTGAGGACTAGTGGCTAAGTGCCCATTTTTCTACGAGATGGAATCACCCGTGATGCATAGACGGGCACGGGAAGCCGCACAGCAGCAGCAAAGACTTCCGAGAACCGTGGGCAACAGTCAAGCAGATGCCTACGGTGAACAAACGCCACCGTGGACCGCTGCGCGCTTTTAGTGAGGACTAGTGGCTATGCCCGCTTTTTCTACGAGATGGAATCACCCGTGATGCATAGCCGCCACGGGAAGTTGCACCAGAGCAGCAAAGACTTCCGAGAACCGTGGGGCAACAGTCAAGCAGATGCCTGCGGTGAACAAACGCCTTACCGTGGACCGCTGCGCCTTTTAGTGAGGACTAGTGGCTATGCCCATTTTTTCTACGAGATGGAATCACCCGGTCAAGCATAGCCGGGCTACGGTGAAGCTGCACCAGAGCAGGCAGCACATCCGGAGAACCGTGGTGCAACAGGCTGAAGCAGATGCCGGCGGTGAACAAACGCCTTACCTCGTGGACCGTTGCGCCATTTAGTGAGGACTAGTGGCTAAGTGCCTGTTTTTTCTACGAGATGGAATCACCCGGTCAAGCATAGCCGGGCTACGGTGAAGCTGCACCGCAGCAGCAAAGACTTTCAAGAATCGGGGCAACAGTCGAGCAGATGCCTGCGGTGAACAAACGCCTCTCTCGTGGACCGCGCCTTTTAGTGAGGACTAGTGGCTATGCCCATTTTTTCACGAGATGGAATCACCCGTGATGCATAGCCGCCACGGGAAGCCGCACTGCAGCAGCAAAGACTTCCGGAGAACCGTGGGGCAACAGTCAAGCAGATGCCGGCGGTGAACAAACGCCACCGTGGACCGCTATGCGCTTTTAGTGAGGACTAGTGGCTATGCCCATTTTTTCACGAGATGGAATCACCCGTGATGCATAGACGGGCTACGGGAAGCCGCACCAAAGCAGCAAAGACTTCCGAGAACCGTGGGGCAACAGTCAAGCGTATGCCGGCGGTGAACAAACGCCACTCGTGGACCGCTGCGCCTTTTAGTGAGGACTAGTGGCTATGCTCGCTTTTTCACGAGATGGAATCACCCGTGATGCATAGCCGCTACGGGAAGTTGCACCGTAGCAGCAAAGACTTCCGAGAACCGTGGGGCAACAGTCAAGCGATGCCGCCGGTGAACAAACGCCTTACTCGTGGACCGCTGCGCTTTTTAGTGAGGACTAGTGGCTAAGTGCCCATTTTTCTACGAGATGGAATCACCCAATCAAGCATAGCTGGCACGGTGAAGCCGCACTGCAGCAGTAGCACTTCCGAGAACCGTGGGGCAACAGTCAAGCGATGCCGGCGGTGAATAAACGCCGCTGTGGACCGCTGGCGCTTTTAGTGAGGACAAGTGGCTATGCCGCTTTTTCACGAGATGGAATCACCCGTCAAGCATAGCCAGTGCACGGGAAGCCGATCGAGCAGCAAAGATTTCCGAGAACCGTGGGGCAACAGTCAAGCAGATGCCGACGGTGAACAAACGCCTTACCGTGGACCGCTGGCGCCTTTTAGTGAGGACTAGTGGCTGGCGCCCGCTTTTTCACGAGATGGAATCACCCGGTGATGCATAGTCGGTTCACGGGAAGCCGCACTGCAGCAGCAAAGACTTCCGAGAACCGTGGGGCAACAGTCAAGCAGATGCCGGCGGTGAACAAACGCCTTACCGTGGACCGCTGCGCTTTTAGTGAGGACTAGTGGCTGGTGCCAATTTTTTCACGAGATGGAATCACCCGTGATGCATAGCTGCTACGGGAAGCCGCACTGCAGTGTAGCACTTCCGAGAACCGTGGGCAACAGTCGAAGCAGATGCCGGCGGTGAACAAACGCCTTCTCGTGGACCGCGCGCTTTTAGTGAGGACTAGTGGCTAAGCGCCCGCTTTTTCACGAGATGGAATCACCCGATGATGCATAGTCGGCTACGGGAAGCCGCACTGCAGCAGTGCGTAACTTCCGGAGAACCGTGGGCAACAGTCGAAGCAGATGCCGCGGTGAACAAACGCTTACTCGTGGACCGCTGGCGCTTTTAGTGAGGACCGTGGCTGGTGCCCGCTTTTTCACGAGATGGAATCACCCGTGATGCATAGTCGGCTACGGGAAGCCGCACTGTAGCAGCAAAGACTCGAGAACCGTGGGCAACAGTCGAAGCAGATGCCGGCGGTGAACAAACGCCTTACCGTGGACCGCTGGCGCCTTTTAGTGAGGACTAGTGGCCAAGCGCCAATTTTTTCACGAGATGGAATCACCCGTGATGCATAGCTGTGCTACGGGAAGCCGCACAGAGCGTGTAGCACTTCCGAGAACCGTGGGGCAACAGTCAAGCGTATGCCGGCGTGAACAAACGCCTTCTCTCGCTGACCGCTGGCGCTTTTAGTGAGGACTAGTGGCTATGCCCATTTTTCTACGAGATGGAATCACCCGATGATGCATAGTCGGCACGGAAGCCGCACTGTAGCAGCAAAGACTTCCGAGAACCGGGGGCAACAGTCAAGCAGATGCCGGCGGTGAACAAACGCTTACCTCGTGGACCGCTGGCGCCTTTTAGTGAGGACTAGTGGCGGCGTCCGTTTATGAGATGGAATCACCCGTGATGCATAGTCGGGCTACGGGAAGCCGCACCGAGCAGCAAAGACTTCCGGAGAACCGTGGGCAACAGTCAAGCGATGCCGCGGTGAACAAACGCTACACTCGTGGATCGCTGGCGCCTTTTAGTGAGGACTAGTGGCTATGCCCGCTTTTTTCACGAGATGGAATCACCCGGTGATGCATAGTCGGTTACGGGAAGCCGCAAGCCGCAGCAGCAGCAAAGACTTCCGGAGAACCGTGGGGCAACAGTCAAGCAGATGCTTGCAGAACAAACGCCACCGTGGACCGCTGCCTTTTAGTGAGGACTAGTGGCTATGCCCGCTTTTTCTACGAGATGGAATCACCCGGTGATGCATAGCCGAAGCCACGGAAGCCGCACAGTCAAGCAGATGTCGGCAGAACAAACGCCACCGTGGACCGAGTGAGGACTAGTGGCTAGGCAACACCCGTCATAGCCGAGCACGGGAAGCCGCACTGAGCAGCAAACTGGAGAACCGTGAGGCAACAGTCAAGTGAACAAACGCCTTCTCGTGGACCGCTGCGCTTTTAGTGAGGACAAGTGGCTATGCGCCCGCTTTTTCACGAGATGGAATCACCCGTCAAGCATAGCCGGTTACGGTGAAGCCGCACTGCAGCAGCAAAGACTTTCGAAGAATCGGGGCAACAGTCGAGCAGATGCCGGCGGTGAACAAACGCCTTCTCTCGTGGACCGCTGCGCCTTTTAGTGAGGACTAGTGGCTGGCGCCTATTTTTCTACGAGATGGAATCACCCGTGATGCGTAGTCGGGCCACGGGAAGCCGCACCGTAGCAGCAAAGACTTCCGAGAACCGTGGGGCAACAGTCAAGCAGATGCCTACGGTGAACAAATGCTCACCGTGGACCGCTGCGCCTTTTAGTGAGGACTAGTGGCTAAGTGCCCATTTTTCACGAGATGGAATCACCCGTGATGCATAGACGACCACGGGAAGCCGCACTGAGCAGCAAAGACTTCCGAGAACCGTGGGGCAACAGTCAAGCAGATGCCGGCGTGAACAAACGCCACTCGTGGACCGCTGGCGCTTTTTAGTGAGGACTAGTGGCTGGCGCCCGCTTTTTCACGAGATGGAATCACCCGTGATGCATAGTGGCTACGGGAAGCCGCACTGCAGCAGCAAAGACTTCGGAGAACAAGGGGCAACAGTCAAGCAGATGCCGCGGTGAACAAACGCCACCGTGGACCGCTGCGCCTTTTAGTGAGGACTAGTGGCTATGCCCGCTTTTTCTACGAGATGGAATCACCCGTGATGCATAGTCGGGCTACGGGAAGCCGCACTGCAGCAGCAAAGACTTCCGGAGAACAAGGGGCAACAGTCAAGCGATGCCGGCGGTGAACAAACGCCTACCTCGTGGATCGCTGGCGCCTTTTAGTGAGGACTAGTGGCTGGCGCCATTTTTCTACGAGATGGAATCACCCGGTGATGCATAGTCGGCCACGGGAAGCCGCACTGCAGCAGCAAAGACTTCCGGAGAACCGTGGGGCAACAGTCAAGCAGTGATGCCGGCTGTGAACAAACGCCTTACCGTGGGACCGCTGCGCCTTTTAGTGAGGACTATCGCTAAGTGCCCATTTTTCTACGAGATGGAATCACCCGGTGATGCATAGTCGGTTACGGGAAGCTCCACCAGAAAGTGTAGCACTCCGAGAACCGTGGAGCAACAGTCAAGCAGATGCCGTGAACAAACGCCTTACCTTGTGGACCGCTGCGCCTTTTAGTGAGGACTAGTGGCTATGCCCGTTTTTTCGAGATGGAATCACCCGTGATGCATAGCCGGGCACGGGAAGCTGCACTGCAGCAGCAAAGACTTCCGGAGAACCGTGGGGCAACAGTCAAGCAGATGCCGGCGGTGAACAAACGCCTTACCTCGTGGACCGTTGCGCCTTTAGTGAGGACTAGTGGCTAAGTGCCCGTTTTTTCTATGAGATGGAATCACCCAGTCAAGCATAGCCGGGCTACGGTGAAGCTGCACAAGAGCAGCAAGCACTTCCGGAGAACCGTGGGGCAACAGGCTGGAGCAGATGCCGGCGGTGAACAAACGCCTTCTCTCGTGGACCACAGTTTTTAGTGAGGACTAGTGGCTAAGTGCCCGTTTATGAGATGGAATCACCCGGTGATGCATAGTCGGGTTACGGGAAGCCGCACCGAGCAGCAAGACCGGAGAACCGTGGGCAACAGTCAAGCAGATTCCGCGGTGAACAAACGCTACTGTGGATCGCTGGCGCCTTTAGTGAGGACTAGTGGCTATGCCCATTTTTCACGAGATGGAATCACCCGTGATGCATAGTCGCCACGGGAAGCCGCACTGCAGCAGCAAAGACTTCCGGAGAACCATGGGGCAACAGTCAAGCAGACACCGGCAGAACAAACGCCTTTACCGTGGGACCGCTGGCGCCATTTAGTGAGGACTAGTGGCTATGCCCGCTTTTTCACGAGATGGAATCACCCGGCCAAGCATAGCCGGCTACGGTGAAGCCGCACTGTAGCGTGCATCGCCAAGAATCGGGGCAACAGTCGGTGCGATGCCGGGTGAACAAACGCCTTCTCTCGTGGGACCGCTGGCGCCTTTTAGTGAGGACTAGTGGCTATGCCCATTTTTCACGAGATGGAATCACCCGGTGATGCATAGTCGGGCTACGGGAAGCCGCACTCGCAGCAGCAAAGACTTCCGAGAACCGGGGCAACAGTCAAGCAGATGCCGCGGTGAACAAACGCCTTACCTCGTGGACCGCTGCGCCTTTTAGTGAGGACTAGTGGCTAGTGCCCATTTTTCACGAGATGGAATCACCCGGTGATGCATAGATTCGGCACGGGAAGCCGCACTGCAGCAAAGACTTCCGGAGAACCGTGGGGCAACAGTCAAGCAGATGCCTACGTGAACAAACGCCACTCGTGGACCGCTGCGCCTTTTAGTGAGGACTAGTGGCTGGCGCCCGCTTTTTCTACGAGATGGAATCACCCGTGATGCATAGCCGGCCACGGAAGTTGCACCGTAGTAGGCAAGACTTCCGAGAACCGTGGGGCAACAGTCAAGCAGATGCCTGCGGTGAACAAACGCCTTACCTCGTGGACCGTTGTGCCTTTTAGTGAGGACTAGTGGCTAAGTGCCCATTTTTTCTACGAGATGGAATCACCCGGTCAAGCATAGCCGGGCTACGGTGAAGCTGCACCAGAGCAGGCAGCACATCCGGAGAACCGTGGTGCAACAGGCTGAAGCAGATGCCGGCGGTGAACAAACGCCTTACCTCGTGGACCGTTGCGCCATTTAGTGAGGACTAGTGGCTATGCCCGCTTTTTCACGAGATGGAATCACCCGGCAAGCATAGCCGGTTACGGTGAAGCCGCACTGTAGCAAAAGACTTTCAAGAATCGGGGGCAACAGTCGAGCAGATGCCTGCGGTGAACAAACGCCTTCTCGTGGGACCGCTGCGCCTTTTAGTGAGGACTAGTGGCTATGCCCATTTTTTCTACGAGATGGAATCACCCGTGATGCATAGCCGGCCACGGGAAGCCGCACCAGCAGCAGCAAGACTTCGAGAACCGGGGCAACAGTCGAAGGTATGCCTACGGTGAACAAACGCCCACCGTGGACCGCTGGCGCCTTTAGTGAGGACTAGTGGCTAAGTGCCCATTTTTTCACGAGATGGAATCACCCAGGATGCATAGACGGGTTACGGGAAGCCGCACTGCAGCAAAAAGACTCGAGAACCGGGGCAACAGTCAAGCAGATGCCGGAGGTGAACAAACGCCACCGTGGACCGCTGCGCTTTTAGTGAGGACTAGTGGCTATGCCCGCTTTTTCACGAGATGGAATCACCCGTGATGCATAGTCGGCCACGGGAAGTTGCACCGAAAGCAGCAAAGACTTCGGAGAACCGTGGGGCAACAGTCAAGCGTATGCCGCAGTGAACAAACGCCTTACCGTGGACCGCTGCGCCTTTTAGTGAGGACTAGTGGCTATGCCCATTTTTTCTACGAGATGGAATCACCCAATCAAGCATAGCCGCCACGGTGAAGCCGCACTGCAGCGTGTAGCACTTCCGAGAACCGGGGCAACAGTCAAGCAGATGCCGGCGGAACAAACGCCGCTGCGGGACCGCTGGCGCCTTTTAGTGAGGACAAGTGGCTATGCCGCTTTTTCACGAGATGGAATCACCGTCAAGCATAGCCGGGCACGGGAAGCCGACGAGCAAAAGACTTCCGGAGAACCGGGGCAACAGTCAAGCAGATGCCGACGGTGAACAAACGCTTTACCGTGGACCGCTGGCGCTTTTAGTGAGGACTAGTGGCTATGCCCGCTTTTTTCACGAGATGGAATCACCCGGTGATGCATAGTCGGCTACGGGAAGCCGCACCAGCAGCAGACTTCCGAGAACCGGGGCAACAGTCAAGCAGATGCTTACGCGGTGAACAAACGCCACCGTGGGACCGCTGCGCTTTTAGTGAGGACTAGTGGCTGGCGCCAATTTTTTCACGAGATGGAATCACCCGGTGATGCATAGCTGTGCTATGGGGAAGCCGCACTGCAGCAGTAGCACTTCCGGAGAACCGTGGGCAACAGTCAAGCAGTATGCCGGCGGTGAACAAACGCTTTCTCGTGGACCGCTGCGCGCTTTTAGTGAGGACTAGTGGCTGGCGCCCGCTTTTTCTACGAGATGGAATCACCCGATGATGCATAGTCGGGTACGGGAAGCCGCACCAGAGCAGCAAAGACTTCCGAGAACCGTGGGGCAACAGTCAAGCAGATGCCGGCGGTGAACAAACGCCTTACCGTGGACCGCTGCGCCTTTTAGTGAGGACTAGTGGCTATGCCCATTTTTCTACGAGATGGAATCACCCAATCAAGCATAGCTGGCCACGTGAAGCCGCACCGCAGCAGCGTAGCACTTCCGAGAACCGTGGGCAACAGTCAAGCAGTGATGCTTACGGTGAACAAACGCCGCCGTGGACCGCTGGCGCTTTTTAGTGAGGACAAGGGTTATGCCGCTTTTTTCTACGAGATGGAATCACCCGGCCAAGCATAGCCGGCTACGGGAAGCCGACGAGCAGCAAAGATTCGGAGAACCGTGGGGCAACAGTCAAGCGATGCCGACGGTGAACAAACGCCACTCGTGGACCGCTGGCGCCTTTTAGTGAGGACTAGTGGCTATGCCCGCTTTTTTCACGGATGGAATCACCCGTGATGCATAGTCGCCACGGGAAGCCGCACTGCAGCAGCAAAGACTTCCGAGAACCGTGGGGCAACAGTCAAGCAGATGCCGGCGGTGAACAAACGCCTTACCGTGGACCGCTGCGCTTTTAGTGAGGACTAGTGGCTATGCCAATATTTTCACGAGATGGAATCACCCGGTGATGCATAGCCAGTTACGGGAAGCCGCACTGCAGCGTAGCACTTCCGGAGAACCGGGGCAACAGTCGAAGCAGATGCCGGCTGTGAACAAACGCCTTCTCTCGTGGACCGCTGGCGCCTTTAGTGAGGACCAGTGGCTATGCCCGCTTTTTCTACGAGATGGAATCACCCGATGATGCATAGCCGGCCACGGAAGCCGCACTGCAGCAAAAAAGACTTCGGAGAACCGTGGGGCAACAGTCGAAGCAGATGCCGGCGGTGAACAAACGCCACCGTGGGACCGCTGGCGCCTTTTAGTGAGGACTAGTGGCTAAGTGCCCGTTTTTGAGATGGAATCACCCGTGATGCATAGTCGGCCACGGGAAGCCGCACCGAGCAGCAAAGACTTCGAGAACCGTGGGCAACAGTCAAGCAGATGCCGGCGGTGAACAAACGCTACTCGTGGATCAAGGCGCCTTTTAGTGAGGACTAGTGGCTGGCGCCCGCTTTTTACGAGATGGAATCACCCGTGATGCATAGTCGGGTTACGGGAAGCCGCAGCAGCAGCAGCAAAGACTCGAGAACCGTGGGCACCAGTCAAGCAGATGCCGGCAGAACAAACGCTTACCGTGGACCGCTGCGCTTTTAGTGAGGACTAGTGGCTATGCCCGCTTTTTCTACGAGATGGAATCACCCGGTGATGCATAGCCGAAGCACGGGAAGCCGCACTGTGAGCAAAAGACTTCCGAGAACCGTGAGGCAACAGTCAAGCGATGTCGGCGGTGAACAAACGCCTTCTCGTGGACCGCTGCGCTTTTTAGTGAGGACCAGTGGCTAAGTGCCCGCTTTTTCTACGAGATGGAATCACCCGCCAAGCATAGCTTGGTTACGGTGAAGCCGCACTGCAGCAGCAAAGACTTTCAAGAATCGGGGCAACAGTCGAGCAGATGCCGGCGGTGAACAAACGCCTTCTCTCGTGGACCGCTGGCGCCTTTTAGTGAGGACTAGTGGCTGGCGCCCATTTTTTCACGAGATGGAATCACCCGGTGATGCATAGTCGCCACGGAAGCCGCACTGCAGCAGCAAAGACTTCCGGAGAACCGTGGGCAACAGTCAAGCAGTATGCCGCGGTGAACAAATGCCTTACCGTGGACCGCTGCGCCTTTTAGTGAGGACTAGTGGCTATGCCCATTTTTTCACGAGATGGAATCACCCGTGATGCATAGACGGCTACGGGAAGCCGCACTGTAGCAGCAAAGACTTCCGAGAACCGTAAGGCAACAGTCAAGCAGATGCCGGCGGTGAACAAACGCCTTACCGTGGACCGCTGGCGCCTTTTAGTGAGGACTAGTGGCTATGCCCATTTTTTCACGAGATGGAATCACCCGGCCAAGCATAGCCGGCTACGTGAAGCCGCATCAGAGCAGCAAAGACATCCGGAGAACCGTGGTGCAACAGTCAAGCGATGCCGCGGTGAACAAACGCCACCGTGGGACCGTTACGCCATTTAGTGAGGACTAGTGGCTGGCGCCCGCTTTTTCACGAGATGGAATCACCCGGCAAGCATAGCCGGGTTACGTGAAGCCGCACCGAAGCAGCAAAGACTTTCAAGAATCGGGGCAACAGTCGAGCAGATGTCGGCGGTGAACAAACGCCTTCTCGTGGGACCGCTGCGCTTTTAGTGAGGACTAGTGGCTATGCCCATTTTTTCTACGAGATGGAATCACCCGTGATGCATAGCCGCTACGGGAAGCCGCACCAGAGCAGCAAGACTTCCGAGAACCGTGGGCAACAGTCGAAGCAGATGCCGGCGGTGAACAAACGCCACCGTGGACCGCTGGCGCCTTTTGGTGAGGACTAGTGGCTAATCGCCCATTTTTTCACGAGATGGAATCACCCGTGATGCATAGACGGCTACGGGAAGCCGCACTGCAGCAGCAAAGATCCGGAGAACCGTGGGGCAACAGTCAAGCAGATGCCGAGGTGAACAAACGCCTTACCGTGGACCGCTGGCGCTTTTAGTGAGGACTAGTGGCTATGCCCGCTTTTTCACGAGATGGAATCACCCGTGATGCATAGTCGCACGAGGAAGTTGCACCGCAGCAGCAAAGACCGAGAACCGTGGGCAACAGTCGAAGCAGATGCCGGCGGTGAACAAACGCCTTACCGTGGACCGCTGCGCCTTTTAGTGAGGACTAGTGGCTATGCCCATTTTTCTACGAGATGGAATCACCCAATCAAGCATAGCCGGCTACGTGAAGCCGCACTGCAGCAGTGTAGCACTTCCGGAGAACCGGGGGCAACAGTCAAGCAGATGCCGGCGGTGAACAAACGCCGCCGCGGGACCGCTGCGCTTTTAGTGAGGACAAGTGGCTATGCCGCTTTTTCTACGAGATGGAATCACCCGGTCAAGCATAGCCGGCCACGGGAAGTCGACGAGCAGCAAGACTTCCGGAGAACCGTGGGCAACAGTCAAGGGCAGATGCCGACGGTGAACAAACGCCACCGTGGGACCGCTGGCGCCTTTTAGTGAGGACTAGTGGCTATGCGCCTGCTTTTTCACGAGATGGAATCACCCGTGATGCATAGTCGCACGGGAAGCCGCACTGCAGCAGCAAAGACCGAGAACCGTGGGGCAACAGTCAAGCAGATGCTGGTGCAGAACAAACGCCACCGTGGGACCGCTGGCGCCTTTTAGTGAGGACTAGTGGCTATGCCCGCTTTTTCACGAGATGGAATCACCCGGTGATGCATAGTCGGGCTACGGGAAGTTGCACCGAAAGCAGCAAAGACTTCCGAGAACCGTGGGGCAACAGTCGAAGCAGATGCCTGCGGTGAACAAACGCCTTACCGTGGACCGCTGCGCCTTTTAGTGAGGACTAGTGGCTGGCGCCCATTTTTCTACGAGATGGAATCACCCAATCACATAGCTGGCCACGGTGAAGCCGCACTGCAGCAGTGTAGCACTTCCGAGAACCGTGGGGCAACAGTCAAGCGTATGCCTGCGGTGAACAAACGCCGCCGTGGGACCGCTGCGCCTTTTAGTGAGGACAAGTGGCTATGCCGCTTTTTCACGAGATGGAATCACCCGTCAAGCATAGCCGGCCACGGGAAGCCGACGAGCAGCAAAGATTCGAGAACCGTGGGGCAACAGTCAAGCAGATGCCGACGGTGAACAAACGCCTTACTCGTGGACCGCTGGCGCCTTTAGTGAGGACTAGTGGCTATGCCTGCTTTTTTCACGAGATGGAATCACCCGGTGATGCATAGTCGGCTACGGGAAGCCGCACTGCAGCAAAGACTCCGAGAACCGTGGGGCAACAGTCAAGCAGATGCCGGCAGAACAAACGCCACCGTGGACCGCTGGCGCTTTTAGTGAGGACTAGTGGCTATGCCAATTTTTTCACGAGATGGAATCACCCGTGATGCATAGCTGTGCACGGGAAGCCGCACTGCAGCAGTAGCACTTCCGAGAACCGTGGGGCAACAGTCAAGCGAGATGCCGGCGGTGAACAAACGCTACTCGTGGGATCTGCTGCGCCTTTTAGTGAGGACTAGTGGCTATGCCTTTTTCTACGAGATGGAATCACCCGTGATGCATAGTCCACGGGAAGCCGCAGCAGAGCAAGCAAAGACTTCGGAGAACCGGGGCAACAGTCAAGCAGATGCCCCGGTGAACAAACGACACCGTGGACCGCTGGCGCTTTTTAGTGAGGACTAGTGGCTACCCGCTTTTTTCACGAGATGGAATCACCCGTGATGCATAGCCGAGCTACGGGAAGCCGCACTGTAGCAGCAAAGACTTCCGGAGAACCGTGAGGCAACAGTCGAGCAGATGCCGCGGTGAACAAACGCCTTCTCTCGTGGACCGCTGCGCCTTTTAGTGAGGACTAGTGGCTGGCGCCCATTTTTTCACGAGATGGAATCACCCGGTGATGCATAGCCGACGGGAAGCCGCACGGAGCAAAAGACTTCCCGAGAACCGTGGGGCAACAGTCAAGCAGATGTCCGGTGAACAAACGCCGCTATTTTAGTGAGGAGTAGTGGCTGGTGCCCGTTTTTTCACGTGGACCGAACCGTGAGGAGCAACAGTCAGGCGCTTTTAGTGAGGACTAGTTTTTCTTACGAGATGGAATCACCCGGCCAAGCATAGCCACGCGGATAGCGGTACGGGAAGCAAACGCCGCAAGCTCCGTTTTACTAGAACCGGAGTCGAGCAGATGCCGCGGTGAACAAACGCCTTCTCTCGTGGGACCGACCTTTTAGTGAGGACTAGTGGCTAGTGCCTGCTTTTTCTACGAGATGGAATCACCCGGCCAAGCATAGCCGGGCTACGGGAAGTCGCACTGTAGCAGCAAAGACTTCCGAGAACCGTGGGCAACAGTCAAGCGATGCCGGCGGTGAACAAACGCTTTTTTCACTCGTGGACCGCTGGCGCTTTTAGTGAGGACTAGTGGCTAGTGCCTGCTTTTTCACGAGATGGAATCACCCGCCAAGCATGATGCATAGCCGGCCGGGGCACGGAAGCTCCACCGTAGCAGCAAAGACTTCCGAGAACCGGGGGCAACAGTCAAGCGTATGCCGGCGGTGAACAAACGCTCTGTGGACTGTGGGACCGCTGTTTTTAGTGAGGACTAGTGGCTAGGCGCCCGCTTTTTCTACGAGATGGAATCACCCGGTGATGCATAGTCGGGCTACGGGAAGCTCCACCAGAAGCAAAGACAAAGACTTCCGAGAACCCGTGGGGCAACAGTCGAAGCAGTGATGCCGGCGGTGAACAAACGCTTTATCTCGTGGACCGCTGGCGCCATTTAGTGAGGACTAGTGGCTGTGCCCTGCTTTTTTCACGAGATGGAATCTCCCGTGATGCATAGCCGGCAGCTAGACGGTGGAAGCCGCACTGCAGCAGCAAAGACTTCAGAGAACCGGGGCAACAGTCAAGCAGATGTTGAGGCAACAGTCAAGGTATGCCGCGGTGAACAAACGCTTTACCTTGTGGACCGCTGGCGCCTTTTAGTGAGGACGAGTGGCTATGCCCATTTTTCACGAGATGGAATCACCGTGATGCATAGTCGGGACTACGGTGAAGCCGCACCAGCAGCAAAGACTTCCGAGAACCGTGGGGCAACAGTCAAGCAGATGTCGGCGGTGAACAAACGCTTACCGTGGGGACCGCTGGCGCCTTTTAGTGAGGACTAGTGTCTATGCCGCTTTTTCACGAGATGGAATCACCCGGTGATGCATAGCCAAGCACGGGAAGCCGCACTGCAGCAGCAAAGACTTCCGAGAACCGGGGCAACAGTCAAGCAGATGCCGCTACGGTGAACAAACGCCTACCGGGACCGCTGGCGCCATTTAGTGAGGACTAGTGGCTATGTGTCCGCTTTTTCACGAGATGGAATCTCCCGTGATGCATAGCCGGCCACGGGAAGCCGCACTGCAGCAGCAAAGACTTCAGAGAACCGTGGACAACAGTCAAGCAGATGCCGGTGAACAAACGCCTTACCGTGGGACCGCTGGCGCTTTTAGTTAGGACTAGTGGCTATGCCCATTTTTTCTACTAGATGGAATCACCGGTGATGCATAGCCGCCACGGTGAAGCCGCACTGCAGCAGCAAAGACTTCCGAGAACCGTGGGGCAACAGTCAAGCGATGCCGGCGGTGAACAAACGCCTTCTCGTGGACCGCTGGCGCCAGAAGGACCAGTGGCTATGCCCATTTTTTCACGAGATGGAATCACCCGGCAAGCATAGCCGGGCTACGGTGAAGCCGCACTGCAGCATGCAAGACTTCCGAGAACCGTGGGCAACAGTCAAGCAGATGCCGGCTGTGAACAAACGCCACCGTGGACCGCTGGCGCTTTTAGTGAGGACTAGTGGCTATGCCCATTTTTTCACGAGATGGAATCACCGTCAAGCATAGCCGGGTTACGGTGAAGCCGCACTGCAGCAGCAAAGACTTCCGGAGAACCGGGGCAACAGTCAAGCAGATGCCGGTGAACAAACGCCGCACTGTGGACCGCTGGCGCTTTTAGTGAGGACTAGTGGCTAAGTGCCCGCTTTTTCACGAGATGGAATCACCCGTGATGCATAGCTCGCTACGGAAGCTCCACCGTAGCAAAGAAGACTGGGAACCGTGGGCAACAGTCAAGCAGATGTCGGCGGTGAACAAACGCCTTACTCGTGGACCGCTGGCGCCATTTAGTGAGGACTAGTGGCTATGTGCCTGCTTTTTCACGAGATGGAATCTCCGTGATGCATAGTCGGGTTACTGGAAGCCGCACTGCAGCAGTGCAAAGACTTCAGAGAACCGTGGGGCAACAGTCAAGCAGATGCCGGCGGTGAACAAACGCCTTACCTTGTGGACCGCTGCGCTTTTTAGTGAGGACGAGTGGTTAAGTGCCCATTTTTCTACGAGATGGAATCACCGTGATGCATAGTCGGGCACAAAGAAGCCGCACCGTAGCAGCAAGACTTCCGGAGAACCGTGGGGCAACAGTCAAGCAGATGTCGGCGGTGAACAAACGCCTACTCGTGGACCGCTGGCGCCTTTTAGTGAGGACTAGTGTCTATGCCGCTTTTTCACGAGATGGAATCACCCGGTGATGCATAGTCGGCACGGGAAGCCGCACCAGCAGCAAAAGACTTCCGGAGAACCGTGGGCAACAGTCAAGCAGATGCCGGCGGTGAACAAACGCCACTCGTGGGACCGCTGCGCCATTTAGTGAGGACTAGTGGCTATGTGCCCGATTTTTCACGAGATGGAATCTCCTGGTGATGCATAGCCGGCTACGGGAAGTCGCACTGCAGCAGCAAGACTTCAGAGAACCGTGGACAACAGTCGAAGCAGATGCCGGCGGTGAACAAACGCCTTACCGTGGACCGCTGGCCTTTTAGTGAGGACTAGTGGCTATGCCCATTTTTTCTACTAGATGGAATCACCGGTGATGCATAGCCGGCTACGGTGAAGCCGCACTGCAGCAGCAAGACTTCCGAGAACCGTGGGGCAACAGTCAAGCAGATGCCAGGTGAACAAACGCCTCTCTCGGGACCGCTGGCGCCAGAAGGACTAGTGGCTAAGAGCCCATTTTTTCACGAGATGGAATCACCCGATCAAGCATAGCCGGCTACGGTGAAGCCGCACTGCAGCATGCAAGACTTCCGAGAACCGGGGGCAACAGTCAAGCGTATGCCGCATGGTGAACAAACGCCACCGTGGGACCGCTGGCGCCTTTTAGTGAGGACTAGTGGCTATGCCCATTTTTTCACGAGATGGAATCACCGGTCAAGCATAGTCGGGCTACGGTGAAGCCGCACTGTAGCAGCAAAGACTTCCGGAGAACCGTGGGCAACAGTCGAGCAATGCACGGCGGTGAACAAACGCCTTCTCTCGTGGACCGCTGGCGCCTTTTAGTGAGGACTAGTGGCTGGCCCCATTTTTCACGAGATGGAATCACCCGGTGATGCATAGCCGGCCACGGGAAGCCGCACTGCAGCAGCGTAACTTCCGGAGAACCGTGGGGCAACAGTTAAAGCAGATGCCGGCGGTGAACAAACACCGCACTGTGGACCGCGGCGCTTTTAGTGAGGACTAGTGGCTAAGCGCTCGTTTTTCAACGAGATGGAATCACCCGGTGATGCATAGTCGCCACGGGAAGCCGCACTGCAGCAGTAGCACTTCCGAGAACCGGGGCAACAGTCAAGCAGATGCCGTGATGAACAAACGCTTACCGTGGGACCGCTGCGCTTTTTAGTGAGGACTAGTGGCTATGCCCATTTTTTCACGAGATGGAATCACCCGTGATGCATAGTCGGCCACGGAAGCCGCACCAGAGCAGCAAAGACTACCGGAGAACCGTGGGGCAACAGTCAAGCAGATGCCTCGGCGGTGAACAAACGCCACTCGTGGACCACAGTTTTTTAGTGAGGACTAGTGGCTGGCGCTTTTTTATGAGATGGAATCACCCGGTGATGCATAGCTGTGCTACGGAAGCCGCACTGCAGCAGCAAAGACTTCCGAGAACCGTGGGGCAACAGTCAAGCGTATGCCGCAGAACAAACGACACTGTGGACCGCTGGCGCCTTTTAGTGAGGACTAGTGGCTGGCGCCCGCTTTTTCTACGAGATGGAATCACCTGTGATGCATAGTCGGCTATGGGGAAGCCGCACTGCAGCAGCAAAGACTTCCGAGAACCGGGGCAACAGTCAAGCGTGGTTTACGGTGAACAAACGCCTACCGTGGACCGCTGGCGCCTTTTAGTGAGGACTAGTGACTGCGCCTATTTTTTCACGAGATGGAATCACCCGGCCAAGCATAGCCGGGTTACGGTGAAGCCGCACCGTAGCAGCAAGACGTCCGGAGAACCGGGGCAACAGTCGGAGCAGATGCCGGCAGAACAAACGCTTTCTCGTGGGACCGCTGGCGCTTTTAGTGAGGACTAGTGGCTATGTCCGCTTTTTCTACGAGATGGAATCACCCGGTGATGCATAGCCGGCTACGGGAAGCCGCACTGCAGAAGGCAAGACTTCACAGTAACCGGGGCAACAGTCAAGCAGATGCTTGCGGTGAACAAACGCCACCGTGGACCGCTGGCGCTTTTAGTGAGGACTAGTGGCTATGTGCCCGCTTTTTCACGAGATTGAATCACCCGATCAAGCATTGCCGGGCTACGGTGAAGCCGCAGAGAGCAGTAACACTTCCGGAGAACCGTGGGGCAACAGTCAAGCAGATGCCGACGGTGACCAAACGCTTTACCTCGTGGACCGCTGGCGCTTTTAGTGAGGACCGCGGCTATGCCTGCTTTTTCTACGAGATGGAATCACCGGTCAAGCATAGCCGGGTACGGTGAAGCCGCACCAGCAGCAAAGACTTCCGAGAACCGTGGAGCAACAGTCAAGCAGATGCCGGCGGTGAACAAACGCCTTTCTCGTGGGACCGCTGGCGCCTTTTCGTAAGGACTAGTGGATAAGTGCCCATTTTTTCTACAAGATGGAATCACCCGGCAAGCATAGTCGGGTTACGGTGAAGCCGCACTGCAGCATGCAAAGACTTCCGAGAACCGGGGCAACAGTCAAGCAGATGCCGGTGAACAAACGCTTACCCGCGGACCGTAACGCCTTTAGTGAGGACTAGTGGCTGCGCCCGCTTTTTCACGAGATGGAATCACCCGGCCAAGCATAGCCGGCTACGGGAAGCTACACCGAGCAAAAAGACTTCCGGAGAACCGTGGCAATAGGTCAAGCGATGCCGGCGGTGAACAAACGCTTTACCGTGGACCGCGCGCCTTTTAGTGACGACTAGTGGCTAAGTGCCTGCTTTTTTCTATGAGATGGAATCATCCGGCCAAGCATAGCTGGTTACGGTGAAGCCGCACCAGCAGCAAAGACTTCCGAGAACCGGGGCAACAGTCGGAGCAGATGTCGGCGGGAACAAACGCCTTCTCGTGGACCGCTGGCGCTTTTAGTGAGGACTAGTGGCTATGCCCGCTTTTTCACGAGATGGAATCACCCGGTCAAGCATAGCCGCTACGGTGAAGCCGCATCGCAGCAGCAAAGACTTCCGGAGAACCGTGGGGCAACAGTCAAGCGTATGCCGCGGTGAACAAACGCCTCGCTGACCGCTGGCGCCTTTCGTAAGGACCAGTGGCTAAGTGTCTATTTTTTCACGAGATGGAATCACCCGGCCAAGCATAGCGGGCTACGTGAAGCCGCACCGAGCATGCAAGACTTCCGGAGAACCGGGGCAACAGTCAAGGTGTTTGCCGGTGAACAAACGCCTTACCGTGGACCGCTGCGCCTTTTAGTGAGGACTAGTGACTGCGCCTATTTTTCACGAGATGGAATCACCCGGCCAAGCATAGCCGGGCCACGGTGAAGCTACACCGTAGCAGCAAAGACGTCCGAGAACCGTGGGGCAACAGTCGAGCAGATGCCGGTGAACAAACGCTTTCTCTCGTGGACCGCTGCGCCTTTTAGTGAGGACTAGTGGCTATGTCCGCTTTTTCACGAGATGGAATCACCCGGCGATGCATAGTCGGCCACGGGAAGCCGCACTGCAGAAGGCAAGACTCGCAGAACCGGGGCAACAGTCAAGCAGATGCCGGGTGAACAAACGCCTTACCGTGGACCGCTGGCGCTTTTAGTGAGGACTAGTGGCTATGCCCGCTTTTTCACGAGATTGAATCACCCGATCAAGCATTGCCGGGCCACGGTGAAGCCGCAGAGAGCAGTAACACTTCGGAGAACCGTGGGCAACAGTCAAGCAGATGCCGACGGTGACCAAACGCTTTACTCGTGGACCGCTGGCGCTTTTAGTGAGGACCAGTGGCGTGCCCGCTTTTTTCTACGAGATGGAATCACCGTCAAGCATAGCCGGGTACGGAAGTCGCACCGTAGCAGCAAAGACTTCCGAGAACCGTGGAGCAACAGTCAAGCAGATGCCGGCGGTGAACAAACGCCTTCTCGTGGACCGCTGGCGCCTTTCGAAGGACTAGTGGATAAGTGCCCATTTTTCACAAGATGGAATCACCCGGCCAAGCATAGCCGGCTACGGTGAAGCCGCACTGTAGCATGCAAGACTTCCGGAGAACCGTGGGCAACAGTCAAGCAGATGCCGGCGGTGAACAAACGCTTTACCGCGGACCGTAACGCCTTTAGTGAGGACTAGTGGCTGGCCCGCTTTTTCACGAGATGGAATCACCCGGCCAAGCATAGCCGGCCACGGGAAGCTACACCGAGCAGCAAAGACTTCCGAGAACCGTGGGCAATAGGTCAAGCAGATGTCGGCGGTGAACAAACGCCTACCCGTGGACCGCTGCGCCTTTTAGTGACGACTAGTGGCTAAGTGCCTGTTTTTCTATGAGATGGAATCATCCGGCCAAGCATAGCTGGTTACGGTGAAGCCGCACCGTAGCAGCAAAGACTTCCGAGAACCGGGGGCAACAGTCGGAGCAGATGTCGGCGGGAACAAACGCTTCTCGTGGACCGCTGGCGCTTTTTAGTGAGGACTAGTGGCTGGCGCCCGCTTTTTCTACGAGATGGAATCACCCGTCAAGCATAGCCGCTACGGTGAAGTCGCACCGTAGCAGCAAAGACTTCGGAGAACCGGGGCAACAGTCAAGCGATGCCGGCGGTGAACAAACGCCTCGCTGGACCGCTGGCGCCTTTCGAAGGACCAGTGGCTAAGTGTCTATTTTTTCTACGAGATGGAATCACCCGGTCAAGCATAGCCGGGCACGTGAAGCCGCACCGCAGCATGCAAAGACTTCGAGAACCGTGGGGCAACAGTCAAGCAGATGCCGACGGTGAACAAACGCTTTCTCGTGGACCGCTGCGCCTTTTAGTGAGGACCAATGGCTATGCCCATTTTTCTACGAGATGGAATCACCGTCAAGCATAGCCGGCACGGGAAGCCGCACTGTAGCAGCAAAGACTTCCGAGAACCGGGGGCAACAGTCAAGCAGATGCCGCGGTGAACAAACGCCTTACTCGTGGGACCGCTGGCGCTTTTAGTGAGGACTAGTTGCTAAGTGTCTATTTTTTCGACGAGATAGAATCACCCAATGACGCATTACTAGGCTACGGTGAAGCTGCACTAGAGCAGGCAACACTTCTGGAGAATCGCAGAGCAATAGGTTATAGCACATGCCAAAGAAAAACATATTTTCTTGGTGATCACAGCCTTTTAGTTAGGAGTAGTAGCTATGTCTATTTTTTCACGAGATGAAATCAGCCAGGACGTATTGTCGGGCTACTGTGAAGCCGCACTAGAGCAGCAACACTCCGGAGAATCGCGGCAACAGTTATAGCACATGCCAAGAGCCAAAAACACCTTTTCTCGTGATCGCAGCCTTTTAGTGGGCATTAGTTGCTAATACCTATTTTTTCTACGAGATGGAATACCCAAGTAACGTATTGCTGGGCAACGGTGAAGCTGCACTAGAGCAGGCAACACTTCCGGAGAACCGTGGGGCAACAGGCTATAACACATGCCAGTAGGGAAAAACACCTTTCTCGGTGATCACAGTTTTTAGTGAGCACTAGTAGCTAGTGTCTATTTTTTCTATGAGATGGAATCACCAAGTGACGCATTGCTGGGTTACGGTGAAGCTGCACTAGAGCAGGCAACACTTCCGGAGAACCGCGGGGCAACAGGCTATAGCACATGCCATTAGCCAAAAACAACTTTTCTCGGTGATCGCTTGCCTTTTAGTGAGCATTAGCTTTTAAGTGTCTATTTTTTCTACGAGATGGAATGACCAAGTGACGCATTGCTGGGCTATGGTGAAGCTGCACAAGAGCAGGCAACACTTCCGGAGAACCGCGGGGCAACAGGCTATAGCACATGCCAGCAGCCAAAAACACCTTTTCTCGGTGATCGTCGTGCCTTTTAGTGGGCACTAGTTGCTAATACTATTTTTCACGAGATGGAATACCCAAGTAACGTATTGTCGGGCAACGTGAAGCCGCACTATAGCAGCAACACTTCCGAGAACCGTGGGACAACAGTTATAGCACATGCCAAGAGGGAAAAACACCTTTCTGGTGATCGCAGTTTTTAGTGAGCACTAGTTGCTAGTGTCTATTTTTTCTATGAGATGGAATCACCAAGCGACGCATTGTCGGGTTACGTGAAGCCGCACTAGAGCAGCAACACTTCCGAGAACCGCGGGCAACAAAGCTATAGCACATGCCATTAGCCAAAACAACTTTTCTCGTGATCGCTGCCTTTAGTGAGCATTAGCTTTAAGTGTCTATTTTTCACGAGATGGAATGACCAAGTGACGATTGTCGGCTACGGTGAAGCCGCACAAGAGCAGCAAGACTTCCGGAGAACCGCGGGCAACAGTTATAGCACATGCCAAGAGCCAAAAACACCTTTTCTTGGTGATCGCTGTGCCTTTTTAGTGAGCATTAGCTTTAAGTGTCTATTTTTCTATGAGATGGAATCACCCAAAGGACGCATTGTCGGGCTACGGTGAAGCCGCACTAGAGCAGCAACACTTCCGAGAACCGCGGGCAACAAAGCTATAGAACATGACAAAGAAAAAAACATATTTTCTTGGTGATCACAGCCTTTAGTGAGGACTAGTTGGTAAGTGTCTATTTTCACGAGATGGAATCACCCAAAGGACACATTGTCGGGCTACGTGAAGCCGCACTAGAGCGCATAACACTTCGAGAACCGCGGGCAATAGGCTATAGCACATGCCAACGCCAAAAACACCTTTTCTGTGATCACAGCCTTTTAGTGAGCACTAGTTGCTAAGTGTCTATTTTTTCTACGAGATGGAATCACCCAATGACGCAATACTGGGCTACGGTGAAGCTGCACTAGAGCAGGCAACACTTCCGGAGAACCGCAGAGCAATAGGCTATAGCACATGCCAGCAGCAAAAAAACACATTTTCTGGTGATCGCAGCCTTTTAGTTAGAGTAGTAGCTAAGGTCTATTTTTTCACGAGATGAAATCAGCCAGTGACGTATTGCTGGGCTACGATGAAGCTGCACTAGAGCAGCAACACTTCCGGAGAATCGCGGCAACAGTTATAGCACATGCCGCCAGCCAAAAACACCTTTTCTGGTGATCACAGCCTTTTAGTGGGCACTAGTTGCTAACACCTATTTTTCTACGAGATGGAATACCCAAGTAACGTATTGCTGGGCAACGGTGAAGCTGCACTAGAGCAGGCAACATTTCCGGAGAACCGTGGGGCAACAGGCTATAGCACATGCCCGTAGGGAAAAACACCTTTCTCGTGATCACAGTTTTTAGTGAGCACTAGTTGCTAGTGTCTATTTTTTCTAAGAGATGGAATCAGCCAAGGACGTATTCCTCGGCTACGTGAAGCCGCACTAGAGCGCATAACACTTCCAGAGAACCGCGGGTAACAGTTATAGCACATGCCAGCAGCCAAAACAACTTTTCTCGTGATCGCAGTGCCTTTAGTGAGCACTAGTTGCGTAATGCCTATTTTTCTACGAGATGGAATCCCAAGCAACGTATTGCTCGGCAACGTGAAGCCGCACTAGAGCAGCAACAATTCGAGAACCGTGGGGCAACAAAGTTATAGCACATGCCAAGAGGAAAACACCTTTCTCGGTGATCACAGTTTTTAGTGAGCACTAGTTGCTAAGTGTCTATTTTTCACGAGATGAAATCAACCAAAGGACGTATTGTCGGCTACGGTGAAGTCGCACTAGAGCAGCAACACTCCGGAGAATCATGGGCAACAAAGCTATAGCACATGCCAGCAGCCAAAAACACATTTTCTCGTGATCGCAGCCTTTTAGTGAGCACTAGTTGCTAATACCATTTTTTCACGAGATGGAATTCCTGGCAACGTATTGCTGGGCAACGGTGAAGCTACACTAAAGGTGCAACACTTCGAGAACCGTGGGCAACAAAGTTATAGCACATGCCAAGAGGAAAAAACATCTTTTCTGTGGTCGCAGCCTTTTAGTGAGCACTAGTTGCTAATTATCTATTTTTTCTATGAGATGGAATCACCAAGTGACGCATTGTCGGGCTACGTGAAGCCGCACCAGAGCAGCAACACTGAGAACCGCGGCAATAGGCTATAGCACATGCCGCAGCCAAAAACACCTTTTCTGTGATCGCAGCCTTTAGTGAGCACTAGTTGCTAAGTGTCTATTTTTCACGTGATGGAATCACCCAGGACGCATTGCTAGGCTACGGTGAAGCTGCACTAGAGCAGGCAACACTTCCGGAGAACCGCGGGGCAACAGTTATAGAACATGCCAAAGAAAAAAAACACATTTTCTGGTGATCGCTAGGCTTTTAGTGAGGACTAGTTGGTAAGTGTCTATTTTTTCACGAGATGGAATCACCCAAGGACGCATTGTCGGGCTACGGTGAAGCCGCACCAGAGCAGCAACACTTCCGGAGAACAGTCAAGGTATGCCTATGGTGAACAAACGCCTTCTCGTGGATACCGCGCCTTTTAGTGAGGACTAGTGGCTAAGTTCCTGCTTTTTCTACAAGATGGAATCACCCGTGATGCATAGACGGTTAGGGGAAGCCGCACCGAGCAGCAAAGACTCACAGTAATGGGGCAACAGTCGAAGCAGATGCCGCGGTGAACAAACGCCTTCTTGTGGACCGCTGCGCTTTTAGTGAGGACCAGGGGCTATGCCCGCTTTTTCACGAGATGGAATTACCCGTGATGCATAGATCGGCTACGGGAAGCCGCACCGCAGCAAAAAGACTTCCGAGAACCGTGGGCAACAGTTATAGCACATGCCGCCAGCCAAAAACACCTTTTCTCGTGATCGCCGTGCTTTTAGTGGGCACTAGTTGCTAATACCTATTTTTTCACGAGATGGAATACCCAAGTAACGTATTGTCGGGCAACGTGAAGCCGCACTATAGCAGCAACACTTCCGGAGAACCGTGGGACAACAAAGCTATAGCACATGCCAAGAGGGAAAAACACCTTTCTGTGATCGCAGTTTTTAGTGAGCACTAGTTGCTAGTGTCTATTTTTTCTATGAGATGGAATCACCAAGTGACGCATTGTCGGGCTACGTGAAGTCGCACTAGAGCAGCAACACTCCGGAGAACCATGGGCAACAAAGTTATAGCACATGCCATTAGCCAAAAACAACTTTTCTCGTGATCGCTTGCCTTTTAGTGAGCATTAGCTTTTAAGTGTCTATTTTTTCTACGAGATGGAATGACCAAGTGACGCATTGCTGGGCTACGGTGAAGCTGCACAAGAGCAGGCAGCACTTCCGGAGAACCGCGGGGCAACAGGCTATAGCACATGCCAGCAGCCAAAAACACCTTTTCTCGGTGATCGTCGTGCCTTTTAGTGAGCATTAGCTTTTAAGTGTCTATTTTTTCTATGAGATGGAATCACCCAGTGACGCATTGCTGGGCTACGGTGAAGCTGCACTAGAGCAGGCAACACTTCCGGAGAACCGCGGGGCAACAAAGTTATAGAACATGACAAAGAAAGAAAAACATATTTTCTTGGTGATCACAGCCTTTTTAGTGAGGACTAGTTGGTAAGTGTCTATTTTCACGAGATGGAATCACCCAAAGGACACATTGTCTGGCTACGGTGAAGTCGCACCAGAGCGCATAACACTTCGAGAACCGCGGGCAACAGTTATAGCACATGCCAACGGCCAAAAACACCTTTTCTCGGTGATCGTTGTGCCTTTTAGTGAGCACTAGTTGCTAAGTGTCTATTTTTTCTACGAGATGGAATCACCCAATGACGCAATACTGGGCTACGGTGAAGCTGCACTAGAGCAGGCAACACTTCCGGAGAACCGCAGAGCAATAGGCTATAGCACATGCCAGCAGCAAAAAAACACATTTTCTCGTGATCACAGCCTTTTAGTTAGAGTAGTAGCTATGTCTATTTTTTCACGAGATGAAATCAGCCGCTGACGTATTGTCGGGCTACGATGAAGTCGCACCAGAGCAGCAACACTCCGGAGAATCATGGGCAACAGTTATAGCACATGCCAGCAGCCAAAAACACCTTTTCTCGTGGATCACAGCCTTTTAGTGGGCACTAGTTGCTAATGCCTATTTTTTCACGAGATGGAATACCCAAGTAACGTATTGTCGGGCAACGTGAAGCCGCACTAGAGCAGCAACATTTCCGGAGAACCGGGGCAACAAAGTTATAGCACATGCCTATGTAGGGAAAAACACCTTTCTCGGTGATCGCAGTTTTTAGTGAGCACTAGTTGCTAGTGTCTATTTTTTCTAAGAGATGGAATCAGCCCTGACGATTCCTCGGCTACGGTGAAGCCGCACTAGAGCGTATAACACTTCCAGAGAACCGCTGGGTAACAAAGTTATAGCACATGCCGCAGCCACAAACAACTTTTCTCGTGATCGCAGCCTTTTAGTGAGCACTAGTTGCGCATGCCTATTTTTTCACGAGATGGAATCCCCCGCAACGTATTGCTCGGTAACGGTGAAGTCGCACCGAGCAGCAACAATTCCGAGAACCGCGGGCAACAAAGCTATAGCACATGCCAAGAGGAAAACACCTTTCTCGTGATCGCAGCCTTTTAGTGAGCACTAGTTGCTAAGTGTCTATTTTTTCTACGAGATGAAATCAACCAGTGACGTATTGCTGGGCTACGGTGAAGCTGCACTAGAGCAGGCAACACTTCCGGAGAATCGCGGCAACAAAGTTATAGCACATGCCAGCCAGCCAAAACACATTTTCTGGTGATCGCTGTGCCTTTAGTGAGCACTAGTTGCTAATGCCTATTTTTTCACGAGATGGAATTCCCCGTAACGTATTGTCGGGCAACGTGAAGCTACACTAAAGGTGCAACACTCGAGAACCGTGGGCAACAGCATAGCACATGCCAAGAGGAAAAAACATCTTTTCTCGTGGTCACAGCCTTTTAGTGAGCACTAGTTGCTAATTATCTATTTTTTCTATGAGATGGAATCACCAAGTGACGCATTGCTGGGCTACGGTGAAGCTGCACTAGAGCAGGCAACACTTCTGGAGAACCGCGGGGCAATAGGCTATAGCACATGCCAGCAGCCAAAAACACCTTTTCTCGTGATCACAGCCTTTAGTGAGCACTAGTTGCTAAGTGTCTATTTTTCACGTGATGGAATCACCCGGTGACGCATTGCTAGGCTACGTGAAGCCGCACTAGAGCAGCAACACTCCGAGAACCGCGGGAACAGTTATAGAACATGCCAAAGAAGAAAAACACATTTTCTCGGTGATCGTTGTGGCTTTTAGTGAGGACTAGTTGGTAAGTGTCTATTTTTTCTACGAGATGGAATCACCCAGTGACGCATTGCTGGGCTACGGTGAAGCTGCACTAGAGCAGGCAACACTTCCGGAGAACAGGCTGAAGCAGATGCCGGCGGTGAACAAACGCCTTCTCTCGTGGACAGCTGCGCCTTTTAGTGAGGACTAGTGGCTAAGTTCCCGTTTTTTCTACAAGATGGAATCACCCGGTGATGCATAGACGGGCTAGGGGAAGCCGCACCGAGCAGCAAAGACTTCCGAGAAATGTTGGGGCAACAGTCAAAGCAGATGCCGGCGGTGAACAAACGCCTTCTTGTGGACCGCTGCGCCTTTTAGTGAGGACCAGTGGCTAAGTGCCCGTTTTTTCTACGAGATGGAATTACCCGGTGATGCATAGACGGTACGGGAAGCCGCACCGAGCAGCAAGACTTCCGAGAACCGTGGGGCAACAAAGTTATAGCACATGCCAAGAGCCAAAAACACCTTTTCTCGTGATCGCCGTTTTTTAGTGGGCACTAGTTGCTAATAGTCTATTTTTTCTACGAGATGGAATACCCAAGTAACGTATTGCTGGGCAACGGTGAAGCTGCACTATAGCAGGCAACACTTCCGGAGAACCGTGGGACAACAAAGTTAAAGCACATGCCAAGAGGGAAAAACACCTTTCTCGTGATCGTTGTGCCTTTTAGTGAGCACTAGTTGCTAGTGTCTATTTTTTCTATGAGATGGAATCACCAAGTGACGCATTGCTGGGCTACGGTGAAGCTGCACTAGAGCAGGCAACACTTCCGAGAACCGCAAGGCAACAAAGTTATAGCACATGCCATTAGCCAAAACAACTTTTCTCGTGATCGCTGCCTTTAGTGAGCATTAGCTTTAAGTGTCTATTTTTTCTACGAGATGGAATGACCAAGTGACGATTGTTGGCTACGGTGAAGCTGCACAAGAGCAGGCAGCACTTCCGGAGAACCGCGGGCAACAAAGTTATAGCACATGCCAAGCAGCCAAAAACACCTTTTCTCGTGATCGCTCGCCTTTTAGTGAGCATTAGCTTTAAGTGTCTATTTTTTCTATGAGATGGAATCACCCAGTGACGCATTGCTGGGCTACGGTGAAGCTGCACTAGAGCAGCAACACTTCCGAGAACCGCGGGCAACAAAGTTATAGAACATGACAAAGAAAAAAACATATTTTCTTGGTGATCACAGCCTTTTAGTGAGGACTAGTTGGTAAGTGTCTATTTTCTACGAGATGGAATCACCCGTGACACATTGTCGGGCTACGTGAAGCCGCACTAGAGCGCATAACACTTCGAGAACCGCGGGCAACAAAGTTATAGCACATGCCAACGGCCAAAACACCTTTTCTCGTGATCGCAGCCTTTTAGTGAGCACTAGTTGCTAAGTGTCTATTTTTTCACGAGATGGAATCACCCAATGACGCACATCGGGCTACGGTGAAGCCGCACTAGAGCAGCAACACTTCCGGAGAACCGCAGAGCAATAGGCTATAGCACATGCCGCCAAAGAAAAACACATTTTCTGGACCGATCACAGCCTTTTAGTTAGAGTAGTAGCTAAGTGTCTATTTTTTCACGAGATGAAATCAGCCGCTGATGTATTGTCGGGCTACGATGAAGCCGCACCGAGCAGCAACACTTCCGGAGAATCATGGGCAACAAAGCTTATAGCACATGCCGCCAGTGAAAAAACACCTTTTCTGTGATCGCAGTGCTTTTAGTGGGCACTAGTTGCTAACGCCTATTTTTTCTACGAGATGGAATACCCGTGTAACGCATTGTCGGGCAACGTGAAGCCGCACTAGAGCAGCAACATTTCCGAGAACCGCGGGCAACAAAGTTATAGCACATGCCCGTAGGGAAAAAACACCTTTCTCGGTGATCGCAGTTTTTAGTGAGCACTAGTTGCTAGTGTCTATTTTTTCTAAGAGATGGAATCAGCCAAGGACGCATTCCTGGCTACGTGAAGCCGCACCAGAGCGCATAACACTTCTAGAGAACCGCGGTAACAAAGCAATAGCACATGCCGCAGCCACAAACAACTTTTCTCGTGATCGCAGCCTTTTAGTGAGCACTAGTTGCTAATGCCTATTTTTTCTACGAGATGGAATCCCCCGTGACGTATTGCTCGGAACGGTGAAGCCGCACTAGAGCAGCAACAATTCGAGAACCGTGGGGCAACAAAGCATAGCACATGCCAAGAGGAAAAACACCTTTCTCGTGATCGCAGCCTTTAGTGAGCACTAGTTGCTAAGTGTCTATTTTTCACGAGATGAAATCAACCAAAGGACGTATTGTCGGGCTACGGTGAAGTCGCACTAGAGCAGCAACACTCCGAGAATCGCGGCAACAAAGTTATAGCACATGCCGCCAGCCAAAAACACATTTTCTCGGTGATCGCTGTGCCTTTTAGTGAGCACTAGTTGCTAATACCTATTTTTTCACGAGATGGAATCACCCGTGACGCATTGCCGGGCAACGTGAAGCTACACCGAGCAGCAACACTTCGAGAACCGCGGGCAAACAAAGCATAGCACATGCCAAGAGGAAAAACATCTTTTCTCGTGGTCGCAGCCTTTTAGTGAGCACTAGTTGCTAATTATCTATTTTTTCTATGAGATGGAATCACCAAGTGACGCATTGCTGGGCTACGGTGAAGCTGCACTAGAGCAGTCAACACTTCTGGAGAACCGCGGGGCAATAGGCTATAGCACATGCCAGCAGCCAAAAACACCTTTTCTCGGTGATCGTTGTGCCTTTTAGTGAGCACTAGTTGCTAAGTGTCTATTTTTTCTACGTGATGGAATCACCCAGTGACGCATTGCTAGGCTACGGTGAAGCTGCACTAGAGCAGGCAACACTTCCGGAGAACCGCGGGGCAACAGGCTATAGAACATGCCAAAAAGAAAAAACATTTTCTGTGATCGCTGTGGCTTTTAGTGAGGACTAGTTGGTAAGTGTCTATTTTTTCACGAGATGGAATCACCCGGACGCATTGCCGGGCTACGGTGAAGCCGCACCAGAGCAGCAACACTTCCGAACCGCGCGAACAGTCAAGCAGATGCCTGCGTGAACAAACGCCTCTCTCGTGGACCGCCGCGCTTTTAGTGAGGACTAGTGGCTAAGTTCCGCTTTTTCTACAAGATGGAATCACCCGGTGATGCATAGACGGGCTAGGGGAAGCCGCACCGAGCAGCAAAGACTCAGAACCGCGGGCAACAGTCAAGCAGATGCCGGCGGTGAACAAACGCCTTCTTGTGGACCGCTGCGCTTTTTAGTGAGGACCAGTGGCTGGCGCCTGCTTTTTTACGAGATGGAATTACCCGGTGATGCATAGACGGGCCGGGAAGCCGCACTGAGCAGCAGCAAGACTTCCGAGAACCGTGGGCAACAGTCAAGCAGATGCCGGCGGTGAACAAACGCCTTCTCGTGGACCGCTGCGCCTTTTAGAGAGGACTAGTGGCTATGCCCGCTTGTTCTACGAGATGGAATCACCCGGTCATGCATAGCCGGGCCACGGGAAGCCGCACCGAGAAGGCAAGACTTCCGGAGAACCGCGGCAACAGTCAAAGCAGATGCCGGCGGTGAACAAACGCCTTACCGTGGTCCGCTGCGCTTTTAGTGAGGACTAGTGGCTATGCCCATTTTTCACGAGATGGAATCACCCGGCCAAGCATAGCCGGCTACGGTGAAGCCGCACCGCAGCAAAGACTTTCGAGAACCGTGGGCAACAGTCGAGCAGATGCCGGCGGTGAACAAACGCCTTCTCTCGTGGACCGCTGCGCTTTTAGTGAGGACTAGTGGCTATGCCCGCTTTTTCTACGAGATGGAATCACCCGGCCAAGCATAGCCAGCACGGTGAAGCCGCACCGAGCATGCAAAGACTTCCGAGAACCGTGGGGCAACAGTCAAAGCAGTATGCCGCGGTGAACAAACGCCTTACCGTGGACCGCTGCGCTTTTAGTGAGGACTAGTGGCTATGCTCGCTTGTTCTACGAGATGGAATCACCCGTGATGCATAGTCGGGCTACGGGAAGCCGCACTGTGCAGCAGCAAAGACTTCCGAGAACCGGGGCAACAGTCAAAGCAGATGCCGCATGTGAACAAACGCCTTCTCTCGTGGACCGCTGGCGCCTTTTAGTGAGGACTAGTGGCTGGCGCCCGCTTTTTCACGAGATGGAATCACCCGTGATGCATAGCAGGCTACGGAAGCCGCACCGTAGCAGCAAGACTTCCGAGAACCGTGGGCAACAGTCAAGCAGATACCGGCGGTGAACAAACGCCTTCTCTCGTGGACCGCTGGCGCTTTTAGTGAGGACTAGTGGCTATGCCCGCTTTTTCTACGAGATGGAATCACCCGTGATGCATAGCCGGGTTACGGTGAAGTCGCACCGTAGCCGGCAAGACTTCCGAGAACCGTGGACAACAGTCAAGCAGATGCCGCCGGTGAACAAACGCCTTCCGTGGACCGCTGCGCCTTTTAGTGAGGACTAGTGGCTATGCCCATTTTTTCACGAGATGGAATCACCCGTGAAGCATAGCCGGGTTACGGTGAAGCCGCACCATAGCAAAAAGACTTCGAGAACCGCGGGCAACAGTTGAAGCAGATGCCGGGTGAAAAACGCCACCTCATGGACCGCTGGCGCCTTTTAGTGAGGACTAGTACTATGCCCGCTTTTTCACGAGATGGAATCACCCGTGAAGCATAGCCGGCTACGGTGAAGCCGCACCGAGCAGCAAAGACTTCCGAGAACTGTGGCAACAGTCAAGCAGATGCCGCGGTGAACAAACGCCTTCTCTCGTGGACCGCTGCGCCTTTTAGTGAGGACTAGTGGCTATGCCCGCTTTTTCACGAGATGGAATCACCCGGTGAAGGATAGCCGGCACGGTGAAGCCGCACCGCAGCAGCAAGACTTCCGAGAACCGTGGGGCAACAGTCAAGCAGCGATGCCGCGGTGAACAAACGCCTTCTCTCGTGGACCGCTATGACTTTTAGTGAGGACTAGTGGCTATGCTCGCTTGTTCTACGAGATGGAATCACCCGTGATGCATAGTCGGGTAACGGGAAGCCGCACTGCAGCAGCAAAGACTCAAGAACCGTGGGGCAACAGTCAAGCGATGCCGACGGTGAACAAACGCCTTCTCGAGACCGCTGCGCTTTTAGTGAGGACTAGTGGCTAAGTGCCCATTTTTCACGAGATGGAATCACCCGGCCAAGCATAGCCGGCCACGGAAGCCGCACCGAGCAGCAAAGACTTCCGAGAACCGCGGGCAACAGTCAAGCAGATGCCGGCGGTGAACAAACGCCTTACTCGTGGACCGCTGGCGCTTTTTAGTGAGGACTAGTGGCTATGCCCGCTTGTTCTACGAGATGGAATCACCCGTGATGCATAGCCGGGCTACGGAGAAGCCGCACCGAGCAGCAAAGACTTCCGGAGAACCATGGGGCAACAGTCAAGCGATGCCGGTGAACAAACGCTTTCTCATGGACCGCTGCGCTTTTAGTGAGGACTAGTGGCTATGCCGCTTTTTCTATGAGATGGAATCACCCGTCAAGCATAGCCGGTAACGGTGAAGCCGCACCGAGCAGCAAAGACTTTCGAGAACCGGGGCAACAGTCGAGCAGATGCCGGCGGTGAACAAACGCCTTCTCTCGTGGGACCGCTGCGCTTTTAGTGAGGACTAGTGGCTATGCCCGCTTTTTCACGAGATGGAATCACCCGTCAAGCATAGCCGGCCACGGGAAGCCGCACCGAGCAGCAAAGACTCCGGAGAACCGTGGGGCAACAGTCAAGCAGATGTCGGCGGTGAACAAACGCCTTACCTCATGGACCGCTGCGCCTTTTAGTGAGGACTAGTGGCTATGCCCATGATGAGCACATCACTTCTTCGGATATACACAACACCTCCACTTGATATTCAAGGACCAATCACTAGAGCTCGCTACCGACAATTGAATTTACATGTGAGCTCGCTCCTGGTACTTTTTTGTTCATTGAGAATCGACATTACCTAATGATTTAATTATGATTAGGAACCATGGAGAGGATCAAGAAGTACTTGGAGAAGGGCTACGAGGCGCACGAGTCCAGCAAGGGTGGTCAAATCATGTTGATGTCCAACTCAAGCCCACCTCGAATCCAATTCGAGTCCAGGACCAGGTCGCACTAAAACGGACGCCCAGATCGCATCCGACTCGCTTTTGGACGTTCCACATATGTATGGAAAACTGAGAAGATAACCTTCCAATGGCTCTGGTTCATATCAAAATTCCTTCTGAGTCAACGGGAATCGTCGAAACAAGTGGACGTCCAGAATCTGTCAGGGTGCTGCGACACCATCTTTTGGGCCGCTCGCTTTGTATCGTGTTGGAGTCCATTAAGGACGCGCCCAGGGTTTTGCATGCCCCTTACTCCTTTATATACAGCCACCACCCCCACCATTAGGGTGGGGTTTTGCTTAGATTAATTCTATCTTTGAACAGTTTCGCCATCGGTTTGTGAAACCCCAATTTTCGAAAGTGCTTCATCAATATATCTGCAATTTAGTTGTGTTCTTCCTTGTTCTTGCTTGTGTTCTTCGATTCGCAGGCGAGGATTAGCCTTCTGGCAAGGTCAACCGGCAGCGACGGTTGATAACCCGAGGAGACGTGGTGCTGCGATTGCGGGTTCGAACGTGTTGTTCGAAGTCGGATCGACGGTGTCGCGCCCCACCAAATCGAACATATCCGTAACCTGTTGGAAGATCGGGACCCCTGCTCCCATCAAGTGGTAATCGAGCTTGTGTGTTCCTTCGTGTTCGCTACCCTCCTTTGTTATTTTCGGTTTCGCCCTAGAGTCCATGAAAAGCCCTACAAAAAATTGTAGTCATAGGTTGTTTCGTCCTAGATCTCGCTTAGCCTTTGCACAAGTTGATTCCAGAGTCCGTAGTGTTGAGTTTGTGTCCTTAGTCGAGTTGTGTTGCTGGTTTAGATCGTGTTTTGTTTCGGGTTGTCTTGCTTCCGCTACCTTTCATACAAACCCTAGCCGTCAATTTTTGTTTTCCCACCCATATCCCACCCTTTGTTTGAGTCACCCATCGATCTCGTGATCTCCCGCAACCATCACCCACCTTTCCCCGAGCTTCCCCCCAATTCCACCAATTACTCCACCCGATTGCTTCGCCCCCACACAAACCATAACTCAAGACCTTACTTCAAACGGCCATAACTTTCTCATACGGACTCGAAATCAGCGATTTTTTTTTGAAGTTGGGTGAAATTAAATTTTACATCTAAATCAAACTGACTTTATCTTGCCCAAATTCGGCCTGGAAAGTGTAGTACTTGAGTCTCAAATTTATCACCGACTTTTTAGCACATTCATCATTTTCAGAGGCCACACCTTATATCGATTGACGTGAAACTTTGTGTGGTTCCTATTCCTATGCTCGCTTGTGAAAAAATACAAAAAATAAAAAAAAAAAATTTCGCACCGCGAGAGTGTCATGAGTGCCATCCGTAGCCAAAAAAAAAAAGAAGAAAAAGAAAAAACGTGATGAGTACGCTTTAGGTGACAGAGCCTCATTTGTGTTGTGTTTGTGCTGAATTAAGTTTCTCGGTTCGCCATCTTTGTTGTCGCTTTTGCTTCGTTATTCGTTTGACTCCTTGTTCTTCATATCATACCCGTTATAGGACACATTTAGACCAAAGAACTAGGACCATACTTTGGACATTTATTCAGCATTACTATCTCGTTATTGATTTGTGTTCCATCGACATATTTGGCCTTCCAAACTCCATATATCTACTGGATAGCACACTTTGACCTTGCAATCGCACTCCACGCCGACAAGGTATCACGAACCGCCCACCGGTTGTACCACCCGCCGCTTTGGTAAGCACACTTGTAAGAGCTTGGTAAGCCACTTTTTGCGGGTTCCCACTTCCTTCCTTTGTAGTTGATAGGGATCATCCTTTGTTTTCCTTGTATTTCCACCAACCATGGCAGAAACGAAGAGGACGGACACCGGCCGATTTCAACGAGTGTGTTAGTCGCGCCACCTACAAGTTGCGCCGACAAACAAAACACTTCACTCATCGATCTCGCGCGAGATTGATACCATCGCCGCCGCCATTACCCGCTTGAACACCACGGAAGGCATTGAGCGGTGGAGCGGCGGATGGTCGATCTCACCGGTCGGATGGACACATTGAGGCACGCCTACCACCGTCAATGATGGCCATCATCATGATGACGCCACGTAGTATGATGCGATGGCAACATTGATCGGCGGGCGACACAAGATGCACGACTACGCCGCCGCCTTCAAAGAAACCGACATGGTATGGGAGGTAATAACCGTAACCGCCATGGTAACGACGACCCTTTTGCTAAAGTCAAGTTTACCATTCCATCTTTTTCTCGGTCTTTATGATGCTGAAATATATCTTGATTGGGAGATGACTAGAGAGCGTAAGTTTAACTCTCACTTAGTTCCCGAGCAACATAGAGTTAGACAAGCTACTAGTGAGTTTAAGGACTTTGCTATTATCCGTGGAATGAACTAAGCACCATGCGCTACAACCCGATACATGGGAGCGCTTAAAAGAAGCTATGCGATTCGCTTTGTTCCTCCCTCATATAAACTTGAATTGAGAAAAATTGCAGCGCTTAGAACAAGGTGATAGTTCTGCTCAAGACTATTATGCCGAGCTTCAAAAGGGTATGGTGCGCTGGGGTTGTTGAGGACACGGAGGATAAGATTTGTCGCTTTACGGGGTTACGCGTGAAATTCGTGACATTGTTGATTATAAAGAATTTACTATCACAACCGCTTGTTCCACCTTGCTATGCTTGCGTAAAAGAATTGCGTGGACGCACGTAATCACCTAAGGCACGCACCGGACGACCCTTCTACACCCCGCGAACGACTACATCGACGGACCGCCCAAGCCTTCTTCGAAGCTGCTCTCCTCCACCACCGTGAACAAGATGGCAGCAGCGCCACCAAGCCACCTTCCACGACACGCCTTGCGATTCTTCAAAACATTCTTGCGTGGTCCAACCAAGAGTTCTTCTTCCGTGGCTTCAACGGGCCGCCTCCCATTCAGCCACCGCCGCCATGGGCTTGGTCATGTGCGTAAGAATTGCCCCAGCTAACGGGCATACATCGCCACGTAAGATGGAGGCTACATCAAGACTTCGGATGTCGAGGAGGATGATGATGTTGTCGCCCTCGAACGACAATGGCGGTGGTGATGACGACTCATCCTTGGTGGGCGCCCACAAAGAACGCCACGGAGCATCATTGTGCAATGAGTCCTCAAGACGCAGTACAACAACCCGATAAACTTCAACGCCATAATTTGTTTCGCACCTTCTTTGCGATCAAGAACCGCGGCACGTGTCATCATTGATGGAGGAAGTTGCAACAACTTGGTGAGTTCTCGACTTGGTCAAGAAGCTTGGCTTGACCACGCGACCGCATCCACATCCATACCATATTCAATGGTTAAATGACTCGAAAAGCTAAGGTAACGCAAACATGCCGAGTACATTTTTCCATTGGTGCTTATGTTGATCATGTTGATTGTGATGTGGTTCCCATGCAAGCATGCTCTTTTATTGGGTCGACTTTGGGAATTTGATAATGATGCTTTACACCATGGTAGTAGTAACACATACACTTTTATGCATAAGGGAAAGAAAGTTACTTTATTGCCTTTGACCCCACCGAGATTATAGAGGCCGATAGGGCGAGAGTCGCGCTAATGATCCAAAGGAACATGATAAATCTGAAAACAGCAAGTAACCCATTTGAAAATTTCTGTTATGCTTGCCACAAAATCAGACCTTGCTGCAATTGATGATGTTAATGATACATGCTATACTTTTGTGTGCAAAGATGCTTTATTTTCTTGATAATATGCCTTGCACTTTGCCCGCCTCCCGTCACTAACCTTTGCAGGAGTTTAGAGATGTTTTCCCGATGAGATACCTCCAGACTTCCACCCATTCGAGGGATTGAGCACCGATTGATTTGATTCCCGGAGCGAGCTTGCCAAACCGCGGCGGGCGACAGACCAATCCCAAGAGACTATGGAGATTCAGCCAAGTCCAAGACCTTGGACCGTGGGTACGCACGTGAGAGCCTTAGTCCTTGTGTTGTTCCTCGCTCTTTTGGTTCCCAAAAGATGGTTCTTGGCGATATGTGTAGATTGCGAGCCATTAACAACATTATTATACGGTATCGCCATCCTATTCCTAGGCTAGACGACATGCTTGATGAGTTGTGTGGTGCTATAATTTTCACAAAGATTGACTTATGAGTGGATACCACCAAATAAGAATGAAACTTGGAGATGAATGGAAAACCGCTTTAAAACTAAGTTTGGCTTGTATGAGTGGTTAGTCATGCCTTTTGGTTTAACTAATGCACCTAGCACTTTCATGAGATTAATGAATGAGGTTTTATGTCCTTTCATTGGCAAATTTGTGGTCGCTACTTTGATGATATCTTGATTTATAGCAAGTCCATGGATGAACATTCGACTCACTTACGTGTTGTTTTTAATGCTTTAAGAGATGCACGCTTGTTTGGTAACCTTGAGAAGTGCACCTTTGCACGGATCGAGTCTCTTTTCTTGGCTATGTTGTGACTCCACAGGAATTGAGGTTGATAGAGCCAAGGTGGAGGCGATATGGAGTTGGCCCACGCCCACCTACGCCTCCTGCGCGGAGTTTTCTTGGCCTTGCCGGATTTTATCGCCGCTTTGTCAAAGAATTCAGCACCATTGCGACAATCGCTGATTGAGTTGACAAAGAAGGGTGTCGTGTTCCATTGGGGCCATCACAAGAGGAGTCCTTTAATCTTTGAAGGACAAGCTTACGCACGCACCATTGCTCCAACTTCCGGATTTTGGTAAGACTTTGAACTCGAATGTGATGCTAGCGGATTGGTATTGGTGGTGTTTTGATGCAAGAAGGCAAACCTCGTGCCTACTTTAGCTAAAAATTGAATGGTCCTGTTTTAATTATTCCACGATGATAAAGAATTGTATGCTCTTGTTCGCTTTTAGAGACGTGGCAACACTATTTATGGCCTAAAGAATTTGTCATTCATTCCGATCATGAATCACTTAAGCATATTCGTAGTCAAACAAATTTGAATCGAGACATGCTAAGTGGGTTGAATTTATTGAATATTTTCCTTATGTCATTAAACACAAGAAAGGGAAGGATAATGTGATTGTCGATGCTTTGTCTCGACGCTATACCATGTTGTCTCAACTTGATTGTCGATTTTTGGTCTTGAAACTATTAAAGAACAATATGCTTTTGATGCTGATTTTAAGGATGTGTTGTTGCATTGTAAAGAGGGTCAAGCATGGAATAAATTCGTGATCAATGATGGTTTTTGTTTAGAGCTAACCGCCTATGCATTCCAGCTTGGATCCGCTCGCCTTTTGTTGTTGCAGGAGGCGATGGAGGCGGTTTGATGGGACATTTTGGTGCTAAGAAGACGGAGGACGCTCGACCACACACTTTTTTGGCCAAAGATGAGGCGAGATGTTGAGCGGTTTGTGGCTCACGCACTACATGTCAAAAGCTAAGTCTCGCTTGAATCCACATGGTTTATATATGCCACTTCCTGCTCCTTCTATTCCGTGGGCGATATTTCTATGGACTTTGTTTTAGGGTTGCCTAGGACCAAGAGGGGAGGGATAGCATTTTGTTGTTGTGGATCGCTTTTCTAAGATGGCTCACTTTATCCCATATCATAAAACCGATGATGCCGCTCATATTGTCGACCTCTTTTCAAAGAGATAGTTCGCTTGCATGGTATGCCTTCTACTATTGTTTCGATCGTGATGTCAAGTTCTTGAGTCACTTTGGCGCACTTATGGAACAAGTTGGGTACAAAGTTGTTGTTCTCACCACATGTCACCCACAAACCGATGGCCAAACCGAGGTGGTGAACCGCACATTGTCTACCATGTTGAGAGCTATTTTGAAGAACAATTTGAAGCTATGGGAAGAGTGTTTGCCGATGTTGAGTTCGTGATATAATCGAGCGGAACACTCCACCACCAAGGTAAGTCCTTTTCGTAGTGTATGGATTCAACTCCTGCCCCTATTGATATTTTACCTTGCCTACTAGTGAGAGAGTTCATAATGATGCTAAGGAGCGTGTTGATTTTATTCTCAAAATGCATGAGACTACTAAGGCAAACATTGAAAAGATGAATGAAAATATAGGATTACCGGTAGTAAAGGTAGAAAGGAAGTTAAACTTGAACCGGTGATTTTGTTTGGTTGCATTTATAAAGGATAGATTTCCGAGTTAAGAAAGTCAAAATTGATGCCTAGAGCTGCTGGTCCTTTTAAGATAGTTGAGAAGATAAATGATAATGCATATAAACTTGAGTTGCCTCCCGAGTTTGGGGTTAGTCCCACCTTTAACATTTCAGATTTGAAGCCATGCTTGGGAGAAGAAGATGAGACCGAGTTGAGGACAACTCCGCTCAAGAGGGGAGGATGATGAGGACATCACTTCTTCGGATATACACAACACCTCCACTTGATATTCAAGGACCAATCACTAGAGCTCGCTACCGACAATTGAATTTACATGTGAGCTCGCTCCTAAGTACTTTTTTGTTCATTGGAGAATCGACACTACCTAATGATTTAATTATGATTAGGAACCATGGAGAGGATCAAGAAGTACTTGGAGAAGGGCTACGAGGCGCACGAGTCCAGCAAGGGTGGTCAAATCATGTTGATGTCCAACTCAAGCCCACCTCGAATCCAATTCGAGTCCAGGACCAGGTCGCACTAAAACGGACGCCCAGATCGCATCCGACTTCGCTTTTGGACGTTCCACATATGTATGGAAAGCTGAGAAGATAACCTTCCAATGGCTCTGGGTTCATATCAAAATTCCTTCTAAGTCAACGGAATCGTCGAAACAAGTGGACGTCCAGAATCTGTCAGGGTGCTGCGACACCATCTTTTGGGCCGCTCGCTTTGTATCGTGTTGGAGTCCATTAAGGACGCATCCAGGGTTTTGCACGCCCTTACCCTTTATATATAGCCGCCACCCCACCATTAGGGTGGGGTTTTGCTTAGATTAATTCTGTCTTTGAACAGTTTCGCCACCATCGGTTTGTGAAACCCCAATTTTCGAAAGTGCTTCATCAATATATCTGCAATTTAGTTGTGTTCTTCCTTGTTCTTGCTTGTGTTCTTCGATTCGCAGGCGAGGATTAGCCTTCTGGCAAGGTCAACCGGCAGCGCACGGTTGATAACCCGAGGAGACGTGGTGCTGCGATTGCGGGTTCGAACGTGTTGTTCGAAGTCGGATCGACGGTGTCGCGCCCCACCAAATCGAACATATCCAACCTGTTGGAAGATCGGGACCCCGCTCCCATCAGCCCATTTTTCTACGAGATGGAATCACCCGGCCAAGCATAGCCGGCTACGTGAAGCCGCACTGAGCAGCAAAGACTTCCGGAGAACCGTGGGCAACAGTCGAGCAGATGTCGCTGCGGTGAACAAACGCTTTCTCTCAAGACCGCTGCGCTTTTAGTGAGGACTAGTGGCTATGCCCGCTTTTTCACGAGATGGAATCACCCGTGAAGCATAGCCGGTACGGTGAAGCCGCACCGCAGCATGCAAGACTTCCGAGAACCGTGGGCAACAGTCAAGCGATGCCGCGGTGAACAAACGCCTTATCTCGTGGACCGCTGCGCCTTTTAGTGAGGACTAGTGGCTATGCCCGCTTTTTTCACGAGATGGAATCACCCGGTCAAGCATAGCCGGCTACGGGAAGCCGCACCGAGCAGCAAAGACTTCCGGAGAACCGGGGCAACAGTCAAGCAGATGCCGGCGGTGAACAAACGCCTTACCGTGGACCGCTGGCGCTTTTTAGTGAGGACTAGTGGCTATGCCCGCTTGTTCTACGAGATGGAATCACCCGTGATGCATAGTCGGCACGGAAGCCGCACTGTAGCAGCAAAGACTTCCGAGAACCGGGGCAACAGTCAAGTCGATGCCGGCCGTGAACAAACGCCTTCTCTCGTGGACCGCTGCGCCTTTTAGTGAGGACTAGTGGCTATGCCGCTTTTTTCACGAGATGGAATCACCCGGCCAAGCATAGCCGGGCTACGGTGAAGCCGCACTGCAGCAGCAAAGACTTTCGAGAACCGGGGCAACAGTCGAGCAGATGTCACGGTGAACAAACGCCTTCTCTCAGAGACCGCTTCGCTTTTTAGTGAGGACTAGTGGCTAAGTGCCCATTTTTTCACGAGATGGAATCACCCGGCCAAGCATAGCCGCCACGGGAAGCCGCACCGAGCAGCAAAGACTTCCAGAGAACCGTGATGCAACAGGCTGAAGCAGATGCCGGCGGTGAACAAACGCCTTACCTCGCGGACCATTGCGCCTTTTAGTGAGGACTAGTGGCTATGCCCGCTTTTTCACGAGATGGAATCACCCGGCAAGCATAGCCGGCACGGTGAAGCTACACCGAGCACGCAAAGACTTTCGAGAACCGTGGGCAACAGTCGAGCAGATGCCGGCGGTGAACAAACGCCTTACCTCGTGGACCGCTGCGCTTTTTAGTGAGGACAAGTGGCTATGCCTGCTTTTTCTACGAGATGGAATCACCCGGCCAAGCATAGCGGGTTACGGGAAGCCGCACCGCAGCAGCAAAGACTTCCGAGAACCGTGGGGCAACAGTTGAAGCAGATGCCGACGGTGAACAAACGCCTTACCTCGTGGACCGTTGCGCCTTTTAGTGAGGACTAGTGGCTAAGTGCCCGTTTTTTCTACGAGATGGAATCACCCGGTCAAGCATAGCCGGGCTACGGTGAAGCTGCACTAGAGCAGGAAGCACTTCCGGAGAACCGTGGGGCAACAGGCTGGAGCAGATGCCGGCGGAGAACAAACACCTTCTCTCGTGGACCGTTGCGGCTTTTAGTGAGGACTAGTGGCTAAGTGCCCATTTTTCTACGAGATAGAATCACCCGGTGATGCATAGTCGGCCACGGGAAGCCGCACCGAGCAGCAAAGACTTCGGAGAACCGTGGGCAACAGTCAAGCAGATGCCGCGGTGAACAAACGCCTTACCTCCGGACCGCTGCGCCTTTTAGTGAGGACTAGTGGCTATGCCCATTTTTTCACGAGATGGAATCACCCGTGATGCATAGTCGGCCACGGGAAGTTGCACCGCAGCAGTAGCACTTCCGAGAACCGTGGGGCAACAGTCTGAAGCAGATGCCGGCAGAGAACAAACGCCTTACCTCGTGGACCGTTGCGCCTTTTAGTGAGGACTAGTGGCCAAGTGCCCATTTTTTCTACGAGATGGAATCACCTAGTGATACATAGTCGGCCACGGAAGCCGCACTGAGCAGCAAAGACTTCCGAGAACCGAGGGCAACAGTCAAGCGATGCCTGCGGTGAACAAACACCTTACTCGTGGACCGCTGCGCCTTTTAGTGAGGACTAGTGGCTATGCCCGCTTTTTCTACGAGATGGAATCACCCGTGATGAATAGTCGGCCACGGGAAGCCGCACCAGAGCAGCAAAGACTTCCGAGAACCGTGGGGCAACAGTCAAGCGATGCCGCGGTGAACAAACGCCATTCCTCGTGGACCGCTGCGCCTTTCAAAGGAGGACTAGTGGCTATGCATGTTTTTCTACGAGATGGAATCACCCGGCCAAGCATAGCCGGCTACGTGAAGCCGCACTAGAGCAGAAGCACTTCCGAGAACCGTGGGGCAACAGTCGGAGCAGATGCCATGGAGAACAAACACCTTCTCTCGTGGACCGCTATGCTTTTAGTGAGTACTAGTGGCTATGCCCATTTTTTCTACGAGATAGAATCACCCGGTGATGCATAGTCGGGCACGGGAAGCCGCACCGAGCAGCAAAGACTTCCGGAGAACCGTGGGGCAACAGTCAAGCAGATGCCACGGTGAACAAACGCCTACCTCCGGACCGCTGCGCCTTTTAGTGAGGACTAGTGGCTAAGTGCCCATTTTTCACGAGATAGAATCACCCGTGATGCATAGTCGCCACGGGAAGTTGCACCGAGCAGCAAAGACTTCCGAGAACCGTGGGGCAACATGTCAAGCAGATGCCGCAGAGAACAAACGCCTTACCACGTGGACCGTTGCGCCTTTTAGTGAGGACTAGTGGCTAAGTGCTCGTTTTTTCTACGCTTTGGAATCACCCGGTCAAGCATAGCCGGGCTACGGTGAAGGTGCACCAGAGCAGGCAGCACTTTCCGGAGAACCGTGGGGCAACAGGCTGAAGCAGATGCCGGCGGTGAACAAACGCCTTACCTCGTGGACCGCTGCGCTTTTAGTGAGGACTAGTGGTCGCGGGACCCGGATTCAACCGACCCTCCGTATTACAAAGACTAGTCCCGTATCAAAGCTAGTGCACAAACAAACAAAGTTGATGATTACATAACCAACAACGCTTTATTACAATAATAGAGAGTATGCACTAAAAGGCCTCTTTATTACAACCGAGGTTTCAAGGCCACACACACACAAAACAAAAACAAACACAATGAAGCAAAATAAACTAACGGATGAAGACCCATCAATACGCCACGTGCAATTGACCGGGAGCGCAACCTAGTACTCCTGAAAGCCTTCGTCGAATCCATATGCATCGTAGTCAAGTTTCCTCTTGAGCTTCATATTCCTCCGGTATTATTTTATGTAGCATGTGAGTACATAAAGTACTCCGCAAGTCTTGGGAAAATGCAATAGATGCAAGGCTTAACAAAGGAGGGTCATATGGTTCTTTTGCACAAAGCCACATTTTATTTCAAATACCATTAATTATTTTTAAAGGCATCACTTTAGCAAAGTGATTGTTTTAATGTAATCTATCAATAATTTTATAGTGAAGGTTCCAACCACCAACACTTGAATACCGCTCAACCCGCCAAAGTTCAAAACCACGTTAAATAATGGATCGCGAGTAGGCTACGAGAGCGTAAAACAAAATTTTTCACCGCGCACACAAGAACATCATGCTTAAGGAGGATCATGGATCGTTACCACTAGACGCCAGCAGCAGCAATGAAGAAGAGTTGGAGAAGCCGATCCAACCACGCCGTCGAAGTAGTAGTGGAAGTAGTCGATCGTCCCGAACCGATCGCTCTCCACGCGATCAACCACACCACGAGCGATCCAATCAGAGGTTGTTGATGCCGATCAACGCCGAACGAGCAGCGCCCACCGTATCCACACGCCCGGGTCGAACGCCGATCGCGAGTGTACCAAAGACTCGCGAGCGGCTAGGGTTTGGCTCGAGGTGGCGGCCACGGATTAGCTCGGGATTATCGTGCGCCTCACCCTCGCCTCCATATATATAGACTCTCACTTGGGCCTCGTGGACCGAGGCCCAATAGGAGTCTATCCGATCTCTATCCGACTTGAGCCCATATCCGAATCACATTCAATTAGTGTTCCAACCCGCTAAGTGTGCGACCAGAGGTTCACGATACTTGGTCGCGACCCGTAAACACCTTTCCGGTCACCCCGTTAATAGCGGCCTCTAGCAAGACATATTAACCCCAAAGTATACGTGAAGATCATATCTACCGAACTCGTAATGTTCTCATGTACTAATCCTTTGCCTCACGATATAGATTAAGCTCAAGGCGAGACCTGTGTCATCCTCTTAATAGCTCAATCACTCTCTCGATTCCGTGATGGATTATAAACTCGTGATTGACCTCAATCACCTTGGCATGGCCATGCACTTTCATAATCCATTACATCGAGGGCCCAGATATCTCTCCCATAAGGAGGGGCAAATTCTATCTTGATCATTCACATCCCACTACATGTTTCATGGCAAACCCAAAGACTACTTTTATGACTACCCGCCACGGAGTAGTGTTTAGTAGTCCCAAAGTAAGCTACTACGCATGCCGGGAACCATGATGATCTCAAGTCTAAGGATTCCACATAAACACTACTTGAGACCAACCGATGACACTTGGAATCTCTCGCAGTGTCTCATGGCGGGTCTATCCAACATATGTTCACTAACACATGTCCATATTATTGATTTGGTATCTCCATACCATGATCCATGAGACATGATCATCAATCAATACATATGTCGATCTTTGAATCATATTTGTTCCTCATATGAAATATAATCGTGGATCATTTAGAAATAGCAACATTTTGGCATTAAGAGTCTCATGAATAAGTCACATACTCATTGATCAATAATGATAATGTCTATTTCAAGGAACAAAGCAATGTATCATAAACATAGTATGTGATATATTCAACATCTCCATGTTGCCTCTAGGGCATATCACCAACAGCCTCCCACTTGCACTAGAGTCAACCATGTAGGTATCTAATACCCATTGCCCTAGTGTGAGCCTCATGCTTTGGTCGGGAAGCGGCTTTGTCAACGGATCCGCAATGTTCAAACTGTGTACTTTGCATATCTTAACATCGCCTCTCCACAATCTCGCTGGATGAGATGAAATCGCCAGAGAATGTGCTTGGACTGTGCGATCTAGGCTCCTTGGTTTATGAATGGCTCCACCGTTGTCACAAGAGAGGTCCATTGGGCCGAGGCACTAGCCATCACACCAAGCTCGTAAACAAATTTCTTGATCCAAATGCCTCTTTAGCAGCCTTCGTGTCCGCTATGTACTCGGCTTCATAGAATCAAGAACTGCCTCCTCGCTTGAACTCTTCCACCACCGCACCGCCATTCGTGCGTAACACAAATCCCGATTATGATCTAAAATCATCTTTGTCGCTTGAAGCTAGCATCGTGTAACCATTTACAACGAGCTCTTCCTCACCCCATAGACGAGGAACACATCTTTAGTTCTTCTCAAGTACTTCAAGATGTTCTTTACGGTAATCCAAAGGACTTTCACCGATCTCGACCGGTATCTACCGTAGCACTTAAAGCATACGAGACATCCGGACGGTACAAAGCATGGCATACATAATGGATCCAATAGTCAAGCATATGGAATCGCATTCATTTTATCCCGCCATCGTGTACTAGGACACCGATTCTTGCTAAGATTTATACCATGTGACATAGGTAGGAAGCCTTTCTTGAATCTCGCATGTTGAACCTTTTCAACACCTTGTCAATGTAACGATCTTGGCTTAATCCAATCAGCCTTTTGATCTATCTCTATAGATCTTGATGCTCAGAATATATGCCGCCTCCTAAGTCTTTCATAGAGAAACTACTTTTCAATGAAGACTTAATGATTCGAGCATAGGAATGTCATTTCCGATCAATAATATGTCATCCACATATAAGACCGTAAACACGAAAAGCGCCCCACTAGCCTTTTGTAAACACAAGGCTCTTCTTCGCTCTTGATGAAACCAAACCCTTTGATTACTTCATCAAAACGAATGTTCCAACTCCGAGATGCTCGCTTAATCCATAAATGGATCTTTGCAGCTTGCATATCTTTCTAGTCGATCATGGATCGACAAAACCTGTGGGTCGTGTCATGTACACATCCTCACTCGATTTCCATTAAGGAAAGCTGTTTTGACATCCATTTGCCATATTTCATAGTCGAAATAAGCAAAGAATCGCTAGAATGATCCGAATAGACTTTAGCATTGCGACGGCTAAAAGTTTCATCATAATCAACACCTTGAATTTGTTTGAAACCTTGGCCACCAATCGCGCTTTATAGATGTGAACATTTCCATCTATGTCTATCTTTTCTTGAAAACCCATTTGCACTCAATGGTTTTAACACCATCGTGGATCAACCAAGTTCCAAACTTGATTACCGTGCATGGATTCAATTTCGATCTCATGGCTTCAAGCCATTTCTCGTAGTCCGTCCCACCATCGCTTCTTCATAGGTCTTAGGTTCATCGTTGTTCAACAACAATATATCCCGTTGTTGAGTAGTCAAGAACATGTACCTCTCGTGCACACGACGTGACCTCTCCGACCCACGTGGTGCCGTGTGTCCACAACAGTTTCTTCAACAGCTTGTTCATCCTGCTGTGGTTCTCAGAGAGCTGAAACGCTGTGTGTTTCTAATTTCTTCAAGTTGCACCATGCTCCCACTATCCCTTCTTGAGAGAAACTCTTTCTAAGAAGACACCATGCCGCGACAAACACTTTGCCTTCTTCTTGATTATAGAAGTAATATCCTTTGTTTCCTTAGGATACCCGATAAAGAAGCATTTATCGATTTAGGACCGAGCTTATCGATTGTAAACGCTTTACATAAGTCTCACATCCCCAAATCTTAAGAAAAGACAAGCTAGGACGTTGTCCCGTCCACATCTCATATGGTGTCTTTTCATCGATTTTGATGGAACTCGCTTAGTGTGAAAGCGGTCTGCTTCAAGAGCGCACTTCAAAAAGACAACTAAGATCACCGTGGCTCATCATGGAGCGCACCATATCTAATAAGGTGCGATTCTCGCTCGATACCCCATTCCATTGAGGTGTTCCAAGGAGTCAATTGTGGAACAATTCCACAATCCTTCGATGATTACCAAACTCATGGCTCAAATACCGCCTCCACGATCGATCGTAGAAACTTGATTGTCTTGCCTAAATGATTTTGCACTTCATTTTGGAATTCTTTGAACTTTTCAAAGGATTCGACTTATGTTTCATCGTAGATATATCCATATCTACTAAAGTCATCAAGAAAGTTATGAAGCATCGAAACCACCTCGGTCGTTGAGCTCATTGGTCCACATACATCGAATGTACGAGTGCCAATAAGTCACTTGCCCGCTCACCTTGACCGTGAAAGGTGCTTTTGTCATCTTGCCAAGTAAACAAGATTCGCATGTCTCAAATGATTCAAAATCAAATGAGTGCGTATACCATCTCTATGGAGCTTCTCCATGCTTTCATTTATGTGACCTAAGCGACAAGCCAAATAAACGTGGATTCAAATCATTCGATCGTTGCCTCTTTGTATTAATGTTATAGACCGATGACTCTTCAAGAGTAAGAACATATAACCCATTCACCAATGGAGTATGACAATAGAACATATCTTTGAAATAAAGAGAACAACCATTGTTCACAGATCTAAAGTCATAACCTTCGCTTGTAAACATGAAGCGTAAATAATGTTCTTGGAAAGAGATGGAACACAATAACAATTATTCAATTCCAAAACTAATCCTCAAGGTAAAGACAATGGCATGGTGCCAACACCACCGCAAAGAACTTTTGCTCCATTGCCAACGCCAAGATCCACTTCGCCCTCCTCAAACTTCTACTTCTTCTTAGCCCCGCAACGATTTGCAAATGTGAGCAACCGATCCGTATCAAATACCCAAGAATCAAGATGAAGTAGCAAGATTGATTTCTATAACATTTATACCGAGCGAAGTCGATTTCTTCTTTTCTCAAGATCCTCCAAGTACTTTGGGCGCCTTTTCCAATGTCCCGATTGCTTACGTAGTAGCAATCGCATCGTGAGCAGGCCCTTCTTGACTTGCTTGGCCTTAGAACCGCCGCGATCTCATCGAGCTAACTTTCTTTGACCGCGCTTTCTTTACATAGGGCTTGCCTTGCCTTTCTCGCATCATCATCACATGATGGTCGCTTTTCAATGCTTTCCTCACTGATTTTAGCATCCCATGCAACTCACCCAAGGTCTTGTCCATGTTGTTCATGTGATAGTTCGTAATGAATGGCTCAAAGCTCGAGGGGAGCGATCAAGAATCACATCAAGAGCCAACTCTGGCTAAGGGGAAACCAAGCTTTTCCGCACTCTCAATGTAGCCAATCATCTTAATCACATGAGGGTCGACGGATTCCTTCTCGCAAGCTCGCACGCAAACAAGGACTTTGAAGTGTTGAACCTCTCACCTTGCTTGGTTCTCAAACATACCACGCAACCCCACAATGATATTGTAGGCATCTGTGTTCTCATATTGCTTCAAGCTCAGAGGACATTGTGGCAAGCATGAGACACTCACATCAAGGTAATCATTCGCTTGCTTCTCATAAGCTTTCCGCAGCCACGTAGAGCATTATCGTGCAAGTCATCGATAAGGAGACTCAAGGACATGCTCCTTGCGCCTTGCTTGAGAACAATTTCGTGTTGCGATACCAATCCAAAAGTTCGCTCCATTGAGTTTTTCTTTCTCAAGAATAGATCGCAAATTAAAAGAACTGGATGCGCATTAGTTGACATGATCTACAACAAAGAATATGCAAAGTTTAGCACTATGTTCATGTTTGATCTTCCATTAAACAATTTAACAAAGATACTCCCACTATATGTTTTGTAATCGCCTTCCTCTAACGACATATAGTGGTCAAGATCCATGTTCATCTAAGTTCTAGTGAGCTTTGGCATCACCGCTAGAAACTTAGTGACGAGGTAAGCAACACTTGCTAATCACATCTTATGTGACTCTTGTTTGTTGGGTGGCATCCAATGCCCCGGCCCCAACACCATGCCCCAAGGCCCAAATCTAATTTGATAGCCTTGTCAAGTAAACCAATACTATGCATGTGGATGTCCGACATCCACCCTATTAGATCAAGATAGTTGATGGTACCGCTTAATGCACCTACCAAACAATGATCATGATTCTTATAGGCGCAAAGAATTGAAGGGCATCAAAACAAATTCTTAATTTTTCTTGAGAGAAGCTATTCTATCATGAAAACTAACCCTTAGTTGGTATGGCATGAAAGAATAGTATGACAAGAAATAAACATCACATGCATATAATCACATTATACCGTGAATGGTATGGCATTTTGTATCGTAGTGGTCGCCATCGCCATGGTTCCACGGTGATATTCTTCGCCACACTTCTTGTCCTCTTTGTCATCATGCTTGAAGCCTCCATAGCAAAGAACTAAACTATTACAACTAATAGGTAGCAAATGAATTACATGAGGAGCTCAAGCATCACAAGTCGACACGCAGTCGTTATACAATTAAAGAACAACCTCAACCCTACTGTGATTAATACGACACACAGTGCCGCCAAAACACACATGCATCACATATGCATCTATGCCATACCATTCACATCATTCCCCGCAAAACAAGTTGCGAGAACATATTCTACCGCCTCGACATGAATGTGTTTCTATAACAATCTATGCGTACGCAAACGGGGAGCCGAAAACCTCACGGAATTACATAGATCGCATCTATGAAATCGCTATGAAAATCTCATCGGCCGATCAAATCAACCCAAACCGAGCCATTCAAAATGTCTCAATTTTCATTAGATCAATCACATCAATCATCGCGATCGGTATGCTTGAGGAGACCGCAACACAAGACCTCGATCCGTTGGCTCAATCCATCGATCGTATGCGCGCAGCTAGCCCCGATGGTGTTACCAAATGTAGGGGCAAGTCGCAGACATCAAAGAAGGAGCACGAACTAATCTTTTGGCCACATGATGCTATCAACTCATACATATTCCAACCCCTTATGACCGATTGATCTAGTCCGTAATAGATCCAATCTATTACAACCGCATATCAACATATGCGCCGATCCGATCGCAAACTAAGCAAGATGGCTCGATACCACTAATGGATCGCGAGTAGGCTACGAGAGCGTAAAACAAAATTTTTCTACCGCGCACACAAGAACATCATGCTTAAGGAGGATCATGGATCGTTACCACTAGACGCCAGCAGCAATGAAGAAGAGTTGGAGAAGCCGATCCAACCACGCCGTCGAAGTAGTAGTGGAAGTAGTCGATCGTCCCGAACCGATCGCTCTCCACGCGATCAACCACACCACGAGCGATCCAATCAGAGGTTGTTGATGCCGATCAACGCCGAACGAGCAGCGCCCACCGTATCCACACGTCCGGGTCGGAACGCCGATCGCGAGTGTACCAAAGACTCGCGAGCGGCTAGGGTTTGGCTCGAGGTGGCGGCTACGGATTAGCTCGGGATTATCGTGTGCCCCCACCCCCTCGCCTCCATATATATAGACTTCACTTGGGCCTCGTGGACCGAGGCCCAATAGGAGTCTATCCGGATCTCTATCCGAATTGAGCCCATATCCGAATCACATTCGAATTAGTGTTCCAACCCGCTATGTGCGACCAGAGGTTCACGATACTTGGTCGCGACCCGTAAACACCTTTCCGGCACCCCGTTAATAGCGGCCTCTAGCAAGACATATTAACCCCAAAGTATACGTGAAGATCATATCTACCGAACTCGTAATGTTCTCATGTACTAATCCTTTGCCTCACGATATAGATTAAGCTCAAGGCGAGACCTGTGTCATCCTCTTAATAGCTCAATCACTCTCGATTCCGTGATGGATTATAAACTCGTGATTGACTCTCAATCACCTTGGCATGGCCATGCACTTTCATAATCCATTACATCGAGGGGCCCGTAGATATCTCTCCCATAAGGAGGGGCAAATTCTATCTTGATCATTCACATCCCACTACATGTTTCATGGCAAACCCAAAGACTACTTTTATGACTACCCGCCACGGAGTAGTGTTTAGTAGTCCCAAAGTAAGCTACTACGCATGCCGGGAACCATGATGATCTCAAGTCTAAGGATTCCACATAAACACTACTTGAGACCAACCGATGACACTTGGAATCTCTCGCAGTGTCTCATGGCGGGTCTATCCAACATATGTTCACTAACACATGTCCATATTATTGATTTGGTATCTCCATACCATGATCCATGAGACATGATCATCAATCAATACATATGTCGATCTTTGAATCATATTTGTTCCTCATATGAAATATAATCGTGATCATTTAGAAATAGCAACATTTTGGCATTAAGAGTCTCATGAATAAGTCACATACTCATTGATCAATAATGATAATGTCTATTTCAAGGAACAAAGCAATGTATCATAAACATAGTATGTGATATATTCAACATCTCCATGTTGCCTCTAGGGCATATCACCAACAAACGGGTTACACCACCCACATCGGCTACATTCGCCAGACAACTCCGGAGTTCCAACCACCCCTGCTTCCCAAAACTTTTATTTTAAAACCGAAACCAATGAGCTACCATGTGAATGCATTCCTTGCCCGCCTTGACCGTGGGCACGGCTATTCAATAGTTTTACACTGCAGAGGTTGTACACTTTACCCACAAGAGATAAGTCATCTTAATAGCCAACATGCTTCCTTAGGCATGGGACCCGTATAAAATATCACAAAGCTTTTACCTTACTCTAGTCTAGCTGACACCACCACCGAGGTTTCACCGTCAAGGGTTAAACCACCCACCAAGCCCTCTTGCGCCAGTATGAGTACAAGAACTCGCCCTCATCGTGAATAACCAAGACACCCCGGCACCCACTTTCCATCGGTGGTACCTAAACTAGTCTATCATAAGTTAATCGCTAGGTCGCACTCCATATAGACTTGTGGTTATACGGAGTGCTCACCCGACAAACACAAGCGCCGGTCCCAATTGACTAGGGCGGAACGACACTTTACAAGTTCTCGTATAACCGCACCAAACCAATCTTACCATCCGCCCCGCCTAAACCAACTCTCACATTTTATTTTAGTTTTTAAAGAACAGTGGCAACCCAATCACCACTAAATTCAACAAAATCCAGCCCACAAAATATAATTTCCCATTTCAAAAGGTACCAAAGGAGTATATAGCATGACTAAGCATTTTACTACCGATACAACATTTACCAAAGTTTTATAATAATCTCATTATTGAGACAAGGAAAACCTAGGTGTCAAAGGTACATGGTTGTCAAAGTCAAATGAGGGCATAACAATGGTCTGGTTTAACTATTATCTCTAAAACATGAATTATCATTTTATGTAACATAGCAATGCATTAATTTAAAATAATCAAAACATTTCACAAACATTGGTTCAAGATGTTCAAAGGAGACTTGCCTTCGTAAAGCGATATCTTGACTTTCTTGTCATGGTCGGAAAATTCTTCTACGACGCTTGTTCTACGCGAACGATAAATATAAAAGAACAAATAAATACAAATAAAATCACAAAAATATATAATATATATTGGAAGAAAGGTTATGATGTTATATGAATTTAGGAGAAAGAATCAACGGATTCGGAGTTCGAATGAGGGAGAACGGATATCTGGAAGTTTTAGATATCACATGAAATGATAACAAAATCCGAGAATTCCTTTTTAAACAGAACGGGGTCGATTGGTTGCGAGGTAGCGGTGAATCGACAAAATGCAACCCCGGCGACGAGGCGAAGGTGGTGACGTGGGTACGGTGTCAAGGAACAGCGGCAATCACTGGCGTTGAGGAAAAAACGACAGTGACAACGAGGTTGCGACAACGGCAGGTTGGAAGGAGATAGTACCGGGTATGGAACATGGAGATGTTGGGAGAGCACGAGGTAGAACATGGTATGATAAAGCAAGGAAAATTATTGGGTAGGCTGAAAATTCAACGGAGACGATACAATAGATGTTTGAACGACGACGGTACAGAAAAAAGGAAAAACTTGATATCCTGGTGCTCGGTGAAGCGAATCCAAAACCATTTGAAAGGTAGCTACCTGGGATGGTTTGGCACAATATGACGCGAACGGTTTGGAGAAAAACACTACCGGATGAATGGGGACACTAGATGTCATTACGCCACCATGAGGTGTCGGAGGCAAAATTTGTAGAGGCTTTTCGGGAAACTAAGGAAGCACGCGAGAACGCGACGAGGCAAGTCCAAGAAAAATTACGACAAAGCTAAAACTCAACAGAGACGAATTTAATCGACCTCGAGTCAAAAAGCTTATTTTTATGAAAGTTCAATTTCGCAATTGGCTCCACGAAAATTAAATAAAATGGTAGATAAATTGCTTGGAGGCTAGGACACGATATGACGCGAACAAAAATCAAAGCGCCACCGGTAAGTGGTGTACGCGCGAAGGCACGGTTTCAGCGTCTGGCTCGACCAGGTCGACGAGGACTCGGGGAGTCTTCGAGTGATGGCGATGGAAGCATGACGGAGAAGACATTAGGCGACGGCGGGTTGGCATCGGCGTTCCGGGCAAACGGAGATGAGTTAGAGGGTGAGGTTTGCGGCAAAACGAAGAGGAGAACATGGGGAACATGATGCTCACCTCGGTTTTGACAACACGACGGCCGGCTCGCAGCGACGAGAAAACGACGCGCGGTTTGGCCACGGTGGTCCGGCGATGTTCGTGATGCTCCGCAAAAGCGAGGAGCACCGCGAGAACGCGAGGAGACGAAGCCAACGGTGTGGTCAAAGTGACCGACTCCATCAGAGGCGCGAATCGATCAAGAACGCCGATTGGTACACAAAAGAAAAATGGTGATTGTGGAGAGAAGAAAGGAAGAGAGGACTTGATATTTTCGGTGGTGAATGAGGATGAGGAGAGGCACCCGGTGCTCCCTTTTATAGGGGTGGAGGTGGACCGGAGAGGGAGATCAACGGTGCATGTCATTTAGAGCACGGTTTAAATTTTGTGTAAATACTCATGAATGAGAGGGGAAACGGTGGGGAAATGAAAGCCCTTGATGAGAGAATTTGAATGCACTTGATTTCACGAAAAACGGTGGAGAAAATCAATGGGAAATAAAGGTTGAAGAACGGCGGCCATGGCGCTACGCACGCGCTCGCTCGGGACGACGGATCTGGAAGATGAACAGTGCCCATGGGCACTGTTCACCTTCTCTCCCCTTTTCTTTTTTTTTGTATTTTTGTTTGAGATTTTGAAATTGAGCTCAAACAAACTCCGAAAATTCTAAAACAAATTTTGAAACTTCCTTGAGGCTCAAAGAACTCAAATAAAATATTTTTAGCAAATATTAATATTTAATTTTATTTTATTAAATAAAATTTAATTAAGATTTAGTTTAAACCAAATAAATTCAAAAATTTCAAAAATTTGAAAATATGGTATAAATAGATATATTAGAATTTTGTATGAATTTAGAAATTTAAATGGGCTCAATCGAGTTAAAATGAAAGAGAACGTATGCCGAAGTTTGAAAAGAGAGAAAAGAATAAACCGATTTTCTGAATTATTTTTGAACCGAAAATCAAATTATGACGTCATCAAGGAAATGATTTTGAAATAAATTATTTTTCTGTGGAAAAGAAATTTATGACGTCAGCAAGGATTTGATTTTCTGGCCGAATTATTTTTGTAAAGAAAATAATTTTATTCACCGACAGTGGGACCTGATTTATCGAGAATAGAGAGAGAAAGTGCGACGGCCGGATGAGCGATGCGGCACAAGGAGGAAATCGATCATCGGATGGAGAGCGAAGGAGTTAGGTGAAGATGGACTACGAGATTAGATCAAGGCATGAGGATTAAATTTGATTTAGATTTTCGTAAAACACCAGAAAATTCAATAAAGCTCAGAAAAATATGAAATTACATCCAAAAATTCCAGAAATATTCAAAGAACTTCCTGGAGACATTTTGGACTTAATAAAAATATTTCCAACTACTTTTGGTATTTTAATTTTCATACCTAAAATACTTTTTATTTTTTTAAAAAATAGATTTTAAAACTCCAGAAAAACTCAGAACACCAAATAAAGGCCAAATAAATCCAAGTAATTAATTTGAATTAGGATTTTTGTAGAAAATCAAAATATCATTTTATTTAATAATATTTTTTAGTTTATTTTAAATTACTTTTCAAATCTAGCTTTAAAAAAGAAAATCAAGGCAAAACAAAATTCAAATTTCATACAAACAAAACTCTTATTTTTATTTTAAACTAAATTAATTTAATTTAATAATTAAAATTTTTTTTTCCTCCAAAATTTTGAAATAAACAGCTGAGCTGTTACAAACTACCCCCCTTAGAAAGAATCTCGTCCCCGAGATTCGAACGGACTAGGAAAAAGAAAGACTATGGAACTCGGCTCTTGGTTCCTCATTATGCTCTCAAGCCGCTTCTGATTCTGTTTGGGTGCTCCTCTGCACTTCAGAGAATTTGATAGTCTTGCTTCATGTATCACGTTAAGCTTGCTTCATGATTCTAACTTGTTCTCCAAGACAATGAAATATTCCTTCAACCGAGAAATATTGAAGACAACAACAACCTGAGTGGTACATCTTTAGTCGGCTACAAGCTCGGGTTAACCTCAATTGCCCTTATCCTATCGACATCTGAATTCCACCAAAAAGGGCTTAACTTCCGCAAGTGTTTATCCGAGAAAGACATAATTATGTCAACTTTTCAAAAAAAATGCTTGATTCCAATATCCTATACCACAAATGCACCTTATTGATTTCACAAATAATCCCACAAACTTTTATTCTTTGCTCTAATTTGAATCGACGACAAACCATAGAATTTTTCTAACAAGAATCCAATAACATTGTAATTTGTCATTTCCACCAATTGTTTTATGATCATTATCTAATCCAATGATCCATAACTCGATCAATTAATCCAACCTTTGAGTAATCACCAATCAATTTTAAGATCATCTCAAGAATAATTTAATATTCAATAATCCACCAACATCAATCTCTTGATAATCATCATTTTGATTCCACCAAATTTGAATGAATCCAAATACATCAATTAATTCTTATCGACAATCTATCTCCCATAATTAATTTAAATCCTCCGATTATCCATTTGAACATCCTTAAATGATCTAGTTAATCCCATTCGTTCAAATCCAATTATCTGGCAATGATCTATTAAATCCACCAAATTATAATTGACATATCAAAGTCCACTTCGCAATGATAAAATTAATCCACCAAGATATCTAAATGTATTATCTTCTAGAATTCCACTAGTATCCACTCATCATCAATAGGTCCACCAAACTCTGATAATCAATTAACTCCACAAAATTCATCCAATCTTCATGATTCAATCAAATCACCCCAAAATAGATATCATGAATTAATTATGATAATTCAACTTAATCTTTTAATCTCTCGCCATCGATCAATCTCTTAACACTAATTCTCCAATGATCACAAATAATCCCTTCAACCAAAAATCTTGTTTTACATCCAATTGCTCCTTTCAATCCTAGATAATAAATCCAAAGCAAAGTTTAGACTTTTCTCATGATCTAATTAGCTCTTCCAAGTTCAACTTTTTACTTATTCTCTAATCAATCCACAAAGATGACACTCTTTAGATTTATTTGTAATCAATTGGTATCCACAAATATACCTTTTCATCCCAATCCTCTCGAATATTATCCAATCTGGCCAATTCTAAAACCAAATATATCACACTACCAAAAATTATCCAAATTACCTAACTTGACATCTACTGATTAAGGTAGCTTTCCCGACAAGAGTACTTTCCATAAGTTTGTTGTCTTCCCTATATCTGGGTCCTCAATTATTTTCCAAACTTAGATTGCAGTGGAAGAATTGGAGTTTGCATTGTTGTGGTAACTGGGGTTAGCAAAAGATAAGAGGGAAATAGCATAGATAAGAGATTAGGGGAACGACTAAACACCAGCTTAGATGAAACTTAGCTTGAAATTAAAATAGTTTTTAAGGATGACTGTACTACAAGTATACAAAGACTTGGTACAGTGCATCTAGCACACAAATAAATAGTATATAAGCGTTCTAAATTCGCAGCACTTTACTTGGGCACTACCACTAAAGAACTATTCCTCGCTCCTTCATGATGACGCGCTTCTCGCATTTAAACCTTATTGAGCCATCTAGAGAAATTACAAAGGAAAGGGGATACATTTACCATTCAAAAAGGAGATAAGCAGATAGCGAAGGGAGAATACCATGACGAAGGTAAGGAGAGAAAGACAAGAAAAGATAAGGGTAGCACATTATTAAAATTTTATTTTATAAAATAAAATTTTGAAGCTCTTCTACTAACGACCATTCTAACTAGGTTACGCCCCACAACAAATTGGCTCGATATCATCTCTGCGGGACCCGGATTTCAATCCGACCCCTCTGTATTACAAAGACTAGTCCCGCATCAAAGCTAGTGCACACAACAAACAAAGGATGATTACATAACCAACAACGCTTTATTACAATAATAGAGAGTATGCACTAAAAGGCCTCTTTATTACAACCGAGGTTTCAAGGCCTCACACACACACAAAACAAAACAAACACAATGAAGCAAAATAAACCAACGGATGAAGACCCATCAATACGCCACGTGCAATTGACTGGGAGCGCAACCTAGTACTCCGGAAAGCCTTCGCCGAATCCATATGCATCGTAGTCAAGTTTCCTTCTTGAGCTTCATATTCCTCCGGTATTATTTTATGTAGCATGTGAGTACATAAAGTACTCCGCAAGTCTTGGAAAATGCAATAGATGCAAGGCTTAACAAAGGAGGGTCATATGGTTCTTTTGCACAAAGCCACATTTTATTTCAAATACCATTAATTATTTTAAAGGCATCACTTTAGCAAAGTGATTGTTTTAATGTAATCTATCAATAATTTTATAGTGAAGATTCCAACCACCAACACTTGATTACCGCTCAACCCGCCAAAGTTCAAAACCACGTTAAACCACCCACACTAAACAATCACAACCGCCAAAGTTCAAAACCACGGATTAAACCACCCACACTAAAGAACAAGCTAACCGCCAAAGTTCAAGAAAACGGGTTACACCACCCACACGGCTACATTCGCCAGACAACTCCGGAGTTCCAACCACCCCGGCTTCCCAAAACTTTTATTTTAAAACCGAAACCAATGAGTTACCATGTGAATGCATTCCTTGCCCGCCTTGACCGTGGGCATGGCTATTCGAATAGTTTTACACTCGCAGAGGTTGTACACTTTACCCACAAGAGATAAGTCATCTTAATAGCCAACATGCTTCCTTAGGCATGGGACCCGATAAAATATCACAAAGCTTTTACCTTACTCTAGTCTAGCTGACACCACCACCGAGGTTTCACCGTCAAGGGTTAAACCACCCACCAAGCCCACTTGCGCCAGATGAGTACAAGAAACCCTGCCCTCACCGTGAATAACCAAGACACCCCGGCACCCACTTTCCATCGGTGGTACCTAAACTAGTCTATCATAAGTTAATCGCCTAGGTCGCACCCATATAGACTTGTGGTTGTACGGTAGTGCTCGGCCCGACAAACACAAGCGCCGGTCCCAATTGACTAGGGCGAACATACACTTTACAAGTTCTCGTATAACCGCACCAAACCAATCTTACCATCCGCCCGCCTAAACCAACTCTCACATTTTATTTTAGTTTTAAAGAACAAGGGCAACCCAATCACCACTAAATTCAACAAAATCCAGCCCACAAAATATAATTTCCCATTTCAAAAGGTACCAAAGGAGTATATAGCATGACTAAGCATTTTACTACCGATACAATATTTACCAAAGTTTTATAATAATCTCATTATTGAGACAAGGGAAACCTAGGTGTCAAAGGTACATGGTTGTCAAAGTCAAATGAGGGCATAACAATTGTCGGCTTAACTATTATCTCTAAAACATGAATTATCATTTTATGTAACATAGCAATGCATTAATTTAAAATAATCAAAATATTTCACAAACATAGGTTCAAGATGTTCAAAGGAGACTTGCCTTCGTGTGCGATATCTTGACTTTCTTGTCGCTGGTCGAAAATTCTTCTACGACGCCGGGTTCTACGCTACGAACGATAAATACAAAAGAACAAATAAATACAAATAAAATCACAAAAATATATAATATATATTGGAAGAAAGGTTATGATGTTAGATGAATTTAGAGAAAGAATCAACGGATTCGAGTTCGAATGAGGGAGAACGGATATCCGAAGTTTTAGATATCACATGAAATGATGACAAAACCGAGAATTCCTTTTAAACGTAACGGGTCGATTGGTTGCGAGGTAGCGGCGAATCGACAAAATGCAACCCCGGCGACGAGGCGAAGGTGGTGACGTGGGTACGGTGTCGAGGAATACGCAATCATCGGCGCTGAGGAAAAACGACAAGGACAACGAGGTTGCGACAACGGCAGGTTGGAAGGAGATAGTATCGGGTATGGAACATGGAGATGTAGGGAGAGCACGAGGTAGAACATGGTATGATAAAGCAAGGAAAATTATTGGGTAGGCTGAAAATTCAACGGAGACGATACAATAGATGTTTGAACGACGACGGTATGTAAAAAGGAAAACTTGATATCCCGGTGTTCGTGAAGTAATCCAAAACCATTTGAAAGGTAGCTACCTGGGATGGTTTGGCACAATATGACGCGAACGGTTTGGAGAAAAACACTACTAGATGAATGGGGACACTAGATGTCATTAGGCCACCATGAGGTGCTCTGAGGCAAAATTTGTAGAGGCTTTTCGGGAAACTAAGGAAGCACGGCGTAGAACGCGACGAGGCAAGTCCAAGAAAAATTACGGCACAGGCTAAAACTCAACAGAGACGACGAATCGACCTCGACCTTAAAATAAAGGTTGAAGAACGGCGGCCATGGCCCCTTTTCTTTTTTTTTGTATTTTTGTTTGAGATTTTGAAATTGACCTCAAACAAACTCCGAAAATTCTAAAAAAAATTTTGAAACTTCCTTGAGGCTTAAAGAACTCAAATAAAATATTTTTAGCAAATATTAATATTTACTTTTATTTTATTAAATAAAAATTCTAATTAAGATTTAGTTTAAACCAAATATATTCAAAAATTTCAAAAATTTGAAAATATGGTATAAATAGATAGATTAGAATTTTATATGAATTTAGAAATTTTAATGGGCTCAATCGGAGTTAAAATGAAAGAGAACGAGCTCTCGGAAGTTTGAAAAGAGAGAAAAAGAATAAAACGATTTTCTGGAATTATTTTTGAACTGAAAAATCAAATTATGACGTCATCAAGGGAAATGATTTTGAAATAAATTATTTTTCTGTGGAAAAGAAATTTATGACGTCAGCAAGGATTTGATTTTCTGGCCGAATTATTTTTGTAAAGAAAAATAATTTTATTCACTGACAGGTGGGACCGGATTTATCAGAGAATAGAGAGAGGAAAGTGCGGACGGTCGGATGAGCGATGCGGCACAAGGAGGAAATCGGGATCATCGGATGGAGAGCGAAAGGAGTTAGGTGAAGATGGACGCACGAGATTAGATCGGGCATGATGATTAAATTTGATTTAGATTTTCGTAAACACCGTAAAATTCAATAAAGCTCGTAAAATATGAAATTACATCCAAAATTCCAGAAATATTCAAAGAACTTCCTGAGCCATTTTGGACTTAATAAAAATATTTTCAACTACTTTTGGTATTTTAATTTTCATACCTAAAATACTTTTTATTTTTTAAAAAAATAGATTTTAAAACCCGTAAAACTCGTAACACCAAATAAAGGCCAAATAAATCCAAGTAATTAATTTGAATTAGATTTTGTAGAAAATCAAAATATCATTTTATTTAATAATATTTTTTAGTTTTTACTTTAAATTACTTTTCAAATCTAGCTTTTAAAACAAAATCAAGGCAAACCAAAATTCAAATTTCATACAAACAAAACTCTTATTTTTATTTTAAACTAAATTAATTTAATTTAATAATTAAAATTTTTTTCCTCCAAATTTTGAAATAAACAATTGAGTAAGTTAAAGTGGCTATGCCCGCTTTTTCACGAGATGGAATCACCCTGATGCATGGTCGAGCTACGGGAAGCCGCACTGCAGCAGCAAAGACTTCCGGAGAACCATGAGGCAACAGTCAAGCAGATGCCTACGGTGAACAAACGCCTCTCGTGGACCGCTGCGCCTTTAGTGAGGACCAAAGGTTAAGCGCCCGCTTTATTCATTTAGATGGAATCACCCGGCCAAGCATAGCGGGTTACGGTGAAGCCGCACCAGCAGCAAAGACTTCCGGAGAACCGTGGGGCAACAGTCAAGCAGATGCCGGCGGTGAACAAACGCTTACCGTGGACCGCTATGTATTTTAGTGAGGACTAGTGGCTATGCCCATTTTTCTACGAGATGGAATCACCCGGTGATGCATAGTCGGCCACGGGAAGCCGCACTGTAGCAGCAAAGACTTCCGAGAACCGTGGGGCAATAGGTCAAGCAGATGCCGGCGGTGAACAAACGCCTAACCTCGTGGACCGCGCGCTTTTAGTGAGGACTAGTGGCTGGCGCCCGCTTTTCACGAGATGGAATCACCCGGCCAAGCATAGCCGGACTACGGGAAGCCGCACCGAGCAAGCAAAGACTTCCGGAGAACCGGGGGCAACGGTCGAGCAGATGCCGGCGGTGAACAAACGCCTACCGTGGGACCGCTGCACCTTTAGTGAGGACTAGTAGCTATGCCCGTGTTTTCACGAGATGGAATCACCCGGCAAGCATAGCGGGCCACGGTGAAGGTGCACCGAGCAGCAAAGACTCCGGAGAACCGTGGGGCAACAGCCGGAGCAGATGCCGACAAAGGAACAAACGATTCTCTCGTGGACCGCTGCCTTTTAGTGAGGACTAGTGGCTAAGTTCTCGCTTCCCTACGAGATGGAATCACCCGGTGATGCATAGTCGGCACGGGAAGCCGCACTGAGCAGCAAAGACTTCCGGAGAACCGTGGGGCAACAGTCAAGCAGATGCCGGCGGTGGACAAACGCTTACCGTGGACCGCTGTCTTTTAGTGAGGACTAGTGGCTGGCGTCCGATTTTTCACGAGATGGAATCACCCGGCCAAGCATAGCTGGGCTACGGGAAGCAGCATCGAGCAAAAGACTTCCGAGAACCGTGGGGCAACAGTCAAGCAGATGCCGGCGGTGAACAAACGCCTTACTCGTGGACCGCTGGCGCCTTTTAGTGAGGACTAGTGGCTATGCCCCGCTTTTTCACGAGATGGAATCACCCGTGATGCAGAGTCGGGTTACGGAAAGCCGCACCGAGCAGCAAAGACTTCCGAGAACCGGGGCAACAGTCAAGCAGATGTCGACGGTGAACAAACGCCTCTCGTGGATCGCTGGCGCCTTTTGTGAGGACTAGTGGCTATGCCCGCTTTTTTCTACAAGATGGAATCACCCGGCCAAGAATAGCTGGCTATGGTGAAGCCGCACTGCAGCAGCAAAGACTGGAAGAACCGCTGGGCAACAGCTCAAGCGTATGCCGGCGGTGAACAAACGCTTCTCTGGGACCGCTGGCGCTTTTTAGTGAGGACTAGTGGCTATGCCCATTTTTTCTACGAGATGGAATTACCGGTGATGCATAGTCGGGCCACGGTGAAGCCGCACTAGAGCAGCAAAGACTTCGGAGAACCGTGGGGCAATAGGTCAAGCAGATGTCACGGTGAGCAAACGCCACCGTGGACCGCTGCGCCTTTTAGTGAGGACTAGTGGCTAAGTGCCCGTTATTTCTATGAGATGGAATAACCCGTGATGCATAGCCGCCACGGGAAGCTACCCGTAGCAAAGACTTCCGAGAACCGTAGGGCAATAGGTCAAGCAGATGCCACGGTGAACAAACGCCTACCGTGGATCGCTGCGCCTTTTAGTGAGGACTAGTGGCTGGCACCGATTTTTCACGAGATGGAATCACCCGCGATGCATAGTCGGCTACGGGAAGTTGCACCGTAGCAGCAAGACTTCCGAGAACCGGGGGCAACAGTCGAAGGTATGCCGGCGTGAACAAACGCCACTCGTGGACCGCTGCAACTTTTAGTGAGGACTAGTAGCTAATTGCCCGTGTTTTCTACGAGATGGAATCACCCGGTCAAGCATAGCCGGACTACGGGGAAGCTGCACCGGAGCAAGGAGCACTTCCGGAGAACCGTGGGGCAACGGGCTGAGCAGATGCCGGCGGTGAACAAACGCCTTACCTCGTGGACCGTTGCACCTTTTAGTGAGGACTAGTAGCTAAGTGCCCGTGTTTTCTACGAGATGGAATCACCTGGTCAAGCATAGCCGCACGGCTCCTGGACCGACGGGCCAAGGCCGGAGTGGCAAACCCTTACGAGACAATGCTCTGGCATCTACGGAATCACGGCAGGCCCGGAACTGGCCAGGACAGAGCCGTGGAAGAAGCCCGGGGCAACTTCGTAGACAGGCGGCTAAGTCTTCTAGACGGCCCCGCCGCATGGGTGTAGTGCATGCAGCATAACGGAAGGAACGCAAGGATGCCGCCTAGAAAGCCTACCAGGCCAGTCGCATTTGGAACAACGTGTAGCCGTTTCTTAGTGAATCACTGTGTGCCTTTTCGAGGGAAGCCCCAGCCCAATTGAGACGGGACACAGGCAAGAGTCCGAAACGACCGAGCAGCATCAGCGAGGACAGTGCAGCGCGCTTTTTCAGAGGATCGCCCCCCTAGCGGAGGACTGCGCAAGCACTTCCGGACCGGGCAAGCCCAGATGCGGGGAAGCAACACCGTCGGAGATCGCGCGGTTTAGAAGAATGCTTCCCACTATCTTAGAGGCGCTGGAGCTAGCGCTAGGACCGACGAGCATACCCGAGATGCATGCGCACGGAAGCCGATCGAGTGCAGAAAAGCCTTCCCGGACGGCGCAGTTACGTGAGGCAGTGACCTTGTCCCACCAGTGGAACGGCCCATTTTAGCGTGTGAACTCACGCAGAAGCCTTTACGAGAGGCACAGCAAGCATGCCGAACGAACGACCGGGGCAGGTTAGTGAGAACGGCCGCTCACGATGGTAACGTCAGTAGGTAGTGCGCTTCCTCAGATAACCGGAGCGCGGCCGGGAAGCCGCCGGCGAAAATCCCGAACCGGGCGAGCAGCATTAGTGGGACTAGACGCACCGTACGTTAGTGGAGACCGTGAGCAAGCCGTCACGGGAACCCCGAGGGCATACGGACGGGAACTCAAGAGCGAGAACAGCACCGGGCACGCTATCGTGGAGACAGCTGCGCACTTTTTGAGGAATCACGAGGCGGCCGACCACGACCGATCGGAACGCAAGCAGCCGGCGGTGAACCGAGACCTCGAACGTGAGACGGGCGGGCCAAGTAGTGACCTGGCTTGCAACAGACTTGGACCTTTGGACAGGGAACCGGCGAACGCCGTGAAGCCCGAGAGCCTTAGTAGGCAGATGGGCCGCTAAGAGATGGACCCGTGAGCATAGTACGGGAAGGCTGCGTGGAACGCTCAGTAACGAGCCGTAGGAAACGTGCCTGGCGAACCCGCACGTGGACATCCGAATTGGAGGACAGGCAAGCGTCCGTGAACAAGGCCCGGGACGGGCCTAGTAAGGCATGCCCGAAAGCCTACACTGGACCAGCGCTTTGAGTGAGAAGGCAGCGAAAACGTCGGAATCGCGCGCAGAAGACCCGGGACCACCTATAGGAAATGGCCGTTACTGGCGAACACCCGTTCAAGCTGGAACCGTAGCGCGACAGTAGGCACTGGGCTAAAAACACGGAACTCGGGCAGCCTGGGACGAAGCCCTACTGAGGACGATCGGACAGCGGGCGGAAGCCCGTCAAGATGAGCCCGTACAACAGTAGCTCAGGACAGCGCCAGGAGAAACCACGTGCAGCTTTGAGCCGGGAACAAGCACTGATCCGAACGGGCAGGGAGCGCTATGCGCTGGCAGAAACTGAGATGGGCACGGTGAAGCTCGGGAACACCCATGGAGACGTGGCAACCTGCAGAGAAGCCTTCCAGAAGACCTTGAGAAGCGCCAGCGAGCCGCTAAAAGGCAATTACCGGCTACCGGAACAACAGCTGCTCGGACCAGACGCAAGAGGCAGGCCGTAACTAACTGATGGAATCCGATTACCGGGGAACGGGCGCATCGTAAGGAGCCGACCGGGGAACGTAAGCGTTGGGGAGACCGCTGCAAGCGCTTTCAGTAGGAAGTGCAGTTATCCGGAGGATCACCGCTAACAACGCTATCGGAACTAGCCATATTCGGACGGGAACTCCGGTGATTGCGCTACGGAGACGCATATTTATCCTACGTGAACAAACGCCACCGTGGGACCGCTGGCGCCTTTTAGTGAGGACTAGTGGCTGGCGCCCGCTTTTTCACGAGATGGAATCACCCGGTGATGCATAGCCGGTTACGGGAAGCCGCACCAGCAAAAGACTTCCGAGAACTGTGGGGCAACAGGTCAAGCATGCCGGCGGTGAACAAACGCCTCTCTCGTGGACCGCTGGCGCCTTTTAGTGAGGACTAGTGGCTGGCAAGTTTTTCCCACGAGATGGAATCACCCGGCCAAGCATAGCCAAGCATAAAGGAAGCCGCACTGTAGCAGGTGCAAAAGACTTCCGTGAGAACCGGGGCAACAGTCAAGCGTATGCCGGCTGGTGAACAAACGCCACTCATGGACCATTGCGCCTTTTAGTGAGGACTAGTGGCTATGCCCGTTTTTCTATGAGATGGAATCACCCGGTGATGCATAGTCGGGCACGGAAGCCGCACTGAAGCAGCAAAGACTTTCGAGAACCGCCCATTTTTTCTACGAGATGGAATCTGGGACAAAGGGTCAAGCGTATGCCGCATGTGAACAAACGCTTTACCGTGGACCGCTGCACCTTTTAGTGAGGACTAGTGGCTATGCCCGCTTTTTCACGAGATGGAATCACCCGGCAAGCATAGCCGGGCCACGTGAAGCCGCACCAGCAGCAGAAGCACTTCCGAGAACCGGGGCAACAGTCAAGCAGATGCCGCGGTGAACAAACACCTTGTCTCGTGAATCGCTATGCTTTTAGTGAGGACTAGTGGCTGGCGCCCATTTTTTTCTATGAGATGGAATCACCCGGTGATGCATAGTCGGCCACGGAAGCCGCACCAGAGCAGCAAAGACTTCGGAGAACCGTGGGCAACAGTCAAGCGTGATGCCTACGGTGAACAAACGCCCACCCGCCGACCGCTGCGCCTTTTAGTGAGGACTAGTGGCTATGCCCATTTTTTCACGAGATGGAATCACCCGGTCAAGCATAGCTGGGGCTACGGTGAAGCTACACCAGCAGCAAAGACTTTCGAGAACCGGGGCAACAGTCAAGCAGATGCCGGCGGTGAACAAACGCTTTACCCCGCGGACCGCTGGCGCCTTTTAGTGAGGACTAGTGGCTATGGCGCCCGCTTTTCCACGAGATGGAATCACCGTCAAGCACGCGTGAAGCCGCACGTGAAGCCGCACTGCAGCAAAGACTTTCGGAGAACCGCGGCAAAGAAGTCGAGCAGATGCCGCGGTGAACAAACGCTTACCGTGGACCGATGCGCCTTTAGTGAGGACTAGTGGCTGGCGCCCGCTTTTTCACGAGATGGAATGACCCGTGATGCATAGTCGGCCACGGGAAGCCGCACTGCAGCAGTGCATTTCGGAGAACCGTGGGCAATAGGTCAAGCAGATGCCGACGGTGAACAAACGCCTTACCGTGGACCGCTGGCGCCGTTAGTGAGGACTAGTGGCTGGCGCCATTTTTCTACGAGATGGAATCACCCGGCCAAGCATAGCCGACTACGGGAAGCCGCACCGAGCAGCAAAGACTCGAGAACCGGGGCAACAGTCGGAGCAGATGCCGCGGTGAACAAACGCCTTACTGTGGACCGCTGGCGCCTTTTAGTGAGGACTAGTGGCTGGCACCCATTTTTCCCACGAGATGGAATCACCCGTGATGCATAGCCGGCCACGGGAAGCCGCACTGTAGTAGGCAAGACTTCGGAGAACCGGGGCAACAGTCGGGCGATGCCGGCGGTGGTAAACGCCACCGTGGGACGCTGGCGCCTTTTAGTGAGGACTAGTGGCTATGCCGCTTTTTCTACGAGATGGAATCACCCAACAAGCATAGCCGGATACGGGAAGCTACACCGAGCAGTGTAACTTCCGGAGAACCGTGGGGCAACAGTCAAGCAGATGCCGGCGGTGAACAAACGCTTTACCGTGGACCGCTGGCGCTTTTAGTGAGGACTAGTGGCTAAGTGCCCATTTTTTCACGAGATGGAATCACCCGGCCAAGCATAGCCGGCCACGGTGAAGCCGCAGAGAGCAGCAAGACTTCGAGAACCGTGGGGCAACAGTCGAAGCAGATGCCGCGGTGAACAAACGCCACCGTGGGACCGCTGGCGCTTTTAGTGAGGACTAGTGGCTATGCCCGCTTTTCACGAGATGGAATCACCCGTGATGCATAGTCGGTTACGGGAAGCCGCACTGCAGCAGCAAGACTTCGAGAACTGGGGCAACAGTCAAGCAGATGCCGCGGTGAACAAACGCCTCTCGTGGACCGCTGGCGCCTTTTAGTGAGGACTAGTGGCTATGCAAGTTTTTCCTACGAGATGGAATCACCCGGCCAAGCATAGCCGGCTACAAGGAAGCCGCACTGCAGCAGCAAAGACTTCGAGAACCGTGGGGCAACAGTCAAGGTATGCCTGCGGTGAACAAACGCTTACCTCATGGACCATTGCGCCTTTTAGTGAGGACTAGTGGCTGGCGCCCGTTTTTCTATGAGATGGAATCACCCGTGATGCATAGCCGGCCACGGGAAGCCGCACTGCAGCAGCAAAGACTTTCGAGAACCGTGGGAAGAAAGGTCAAGCGATGCCTGCGGTGAACAAACGCCTTACCGTGGACCGCTACACCTTTAGTGAGGACTAGTGGCTATGCCCGCTTTTTTCTACGAGATGGAATCACCCGTCAAGCATAGCCGGCTACGGTGAAGCCGCACTGCAGCAGAAGCACTTCCGAGAACCGTGGGGCAACAGTCAAGCGATGCCACGGTGAACAAACACCTTGTCTCGTGAATCGCTGCGCTTTTAGTGAGGACTAGTGGCTAAGTGCCCATTTTCTTTCTATGAGATGGAATCACCCGTGATGCATAGCCGGGCCACGGGAAGCCGCACTGCAGCAGCAAAGACTTCGAGAACCGGGGCAACAGTCAAGCGATGCCGGCGGTGAACAAACGCCTTACCTCGTCGACCGTTGCGCCTTTTAGTGAGGACTAGTGGCTAAGTGCCCATTTTTTCTACGAGATGGAATCACCCGGTCAAGCATAGCTGGGCTACGGTGAAGCTACACCAGAGCAGGCAGCACTTTCGGAGAACCGTGGGGCAACAGGCTGAAGCAGATGCCGGCGGTGAACAAACGCCTTACCCCGCGGACCGTTGCGCCTTTTAGTGAGGACTAGTGGCTGAGTGCCCGTTTTTCCTACGAGATGGAATCACCGGTCAAGCATAGCTGGCTTACGGTGAAGCCGCACCGCAGCAGCAAAGACTTTCGGAGAACCGGGGCAAGCAGGTCGAGCAGATGTCGGCGGTGAACAAACGCCTACCGTGGACCGATGCGCCTTTAGTGAGGACTAGTGGCTATGCCCGCTTTTTCTACGAGATGGAATGACCCGTGATGCATAGTCGGGCTACGGGAAGCCGCACCAGCAGCAGCAAGATTCGAGAACCGTGGGCAATAGGTCAAGCGATGCCGACGGTGAACAAACGCCTACTCGTGGACCGCTATACCGTTAGTGAGGACTAGTGGCTGGCGCCATTTTTCACGAGATGGAATCACCCGGCAAGCATAGCCGGACCACGGGAAGCCGCACCGAGCAGCAAAGACTTCCGAGAACCGGGGCAACAGTCGAGCAGATGCTTGCGGTGAACAAACGCCTTACCGTGGACCGCTGGCGCTTTTAGTGAGGACTAGTGGCTGGCACCCATTTTTCCTACGAGATGGAATCACCCGTGATGCATAGTCGGGCACGGGAAGCCGCACTGCAGTAGGCAAGATCGGAGAACCGTGGGGCAACAGTCAAGCAGATGCCGCGGTGGTAAACGCCACTCGTGACAGCTATGCCTTTTAGTGAGGACTAGTGGCTATGCCGCTTTTTCTACGAGATGGAATCACCCACCAAGCATAGCCGGATACGGGAAGCTACACCGAGCAGTAACTTCCGAGAACCGTGGGGCAACAGTCAAGCGATGCCTGTGAACAAACGCCTACCTCGTGGACCGCTGCGCTTTTAGTGAGGACTAGTGGCTATGCCCATTTTTTCTACGAGATGGAATCACCCGGCCAAGCATAGCCGGCTACGGTGAAGCCGCAGAGCAGCAAAGACTTCGGAGAACCGGGGCAACAGTCAAGCAGATGCCTGCGGTGAACAAACGCCTTACTCGTGGACCGCTGCGCCTTTAGTGAGGACTAGTGGCTATGCCCGCTTTTTCTACGAGATGGAATCACCCGTGATGCATAGCCGGCCACGGGAAGCCGCACTGCAGCAGCAAAGACTTCCGAGAACTGGGGCAACAGTCAAGCAGTATGCCGGGTGAACAAACGCCTCCGTGGGACCGCTGCCTTTTAGTGAGGACTAGTGGCTATGCAAGTTTTTCCCACGAGATGGAATCACCCGGCAAGCATAGCCGGCTACGTGGAAGCCGCACTGCAGCAGCAAAGATCCGAGAACCGTGGGGCAACAGTCGAAGCAGATGCCGCGGTGAACAAACGCTTTACCTCATGGACCATTGCGCCTTTTAGTGAGGACTAGTGGCTAATTGCCCGCTTTTTCTATGAGATGGAATCACCCGTGATGCATAGTCGTTACGGGAAGCCGCACTGAGCAAAGACTTTCGGAGAACCGTGGACAAGAGTCAAGCAGATGCCGGCGGTGAACAAACGCCACCGTGGACCGCTGCATCTTTTAGTGAGGACTAGTGGCTATGCCCGCTTTTTCTACGAGATGGAATCACCCGTCAAGCATAGCTTGCCACGTGAAGCCGCACTGCAGCAGAAGCACTTCCGAGAACCGTGGGGCAACAGTCAAGCAGATGCCGCGGTGAACAAACACCTTGTCTCGTGAATCGCTGCGGCTTTAGTGAGGACTAGTGGCTATGCCCATTTTTTTCTATGAGATGGAATCACCCGGTGATGCATAGTCGGCACGGGAAGCCGCACTGCAGCAGCAAAGACTTCCGGAGATCCGTGGGGCAACAGGCTGAAGCAGATGCCGGCGGTGAACAAACGCCTTACCTCGTCGACCGTTGCGCCTTTTAGTGAGGACTAGTGGCTAGGTGCCCATTTTTTCTACGAGATGGAATCACCCGGTCAAGCATAGCTGGGCTACGGTGAAGCTACACCGTAGCAAAAGACTTTCGGAGAACCGGGGCAACAGTCAAGCAGATGTCGGCGGTGAACAAACGCTTACCCCGCTGGACCGCTGGCGCCTTTTAGTGAGGACTAGTGGCTATGCCCGCTTTTCCTACGAGATGGAATCACCGTCAAGCATAGCCGGTTACGGTGAAGCCGCACTGCAGCAGCAAGACTTTCGAGAACCGTGGGGCAGCAGGCCGGAGCAGATGTCGGCGGTGAACAAACGCTTACCGTGGACCGATGCGCCTTTTAGTGAGGACTAGTGGCTGGCCCGCTTTTTTACGAGATGGAATGACCCGTGATGCATAGCCGGCTACGGGAAGCCGCACCGAGCAGCAAGATTCGAGAACCGTGGGGCAATAGGTCAAGCAGATGCCGACGGTGAACAAACGCCTTACCGTGGACCGCTGGCGCCGTTAGTGAGGACTAGTGGCTGGCGCCATTTTTCTACGAGATGGAATCACCCGCCAAGCATAGCCGACCACGGGAAGCCGCACCGAGCAGCAAAGACTTCGGAGAACCGTGGGCAACAGTCGAGCAGATGTGGCGGTGAACAAACGCCTACCGTGGGACCGCTGGCGCCTTTTAGTGAGGACTAGTGGCTATGCCCATTTTTCCACGAGATGGAATCACCCGTGATGCATAGTCGGCTACGGAAGCCGCACTGAGTAGGCAAGACTTCCGAGAACCGTGGGGCAACAGTCAAGCGTATGCCGGCGGTGGTAAACGCCTTACCGCCGACAGCTGGCGCCTTTTAGTGAGGACTAGTGGCTGGCGCCGCTTTTTCACGAGATGGAATCACCCAACAAGCATAGCCGGATACGGGAAGCTACACCGAGCAGTGTAACTTCCGGAGAACCGGGGCAACAGTCAAGGTATGCCGCGGTGAACAAACGCCTTATCTCGTGGACCGCTGCGCCTTTTAGTGAGGACTAGTGGCTATGCCCATTTTTTCTACGAGATGGAATCACCCGGCAAGCATAGCCGGCCACGGTGAAGCCGCAGAGAGCAAAAGACTTCCGAGAACCGGGGCAACAGTCGAAGCAGATGCCGCGGTGAACAAACGCCACTCGTGGACCGCTGCGCCTTTTAGTGAGGACTAGTGGCTGGCGCCCGCTTTTTCTACGAGATGGAATCACCCGTGATGCATAGTCGGCCACGGGAAGCCGCACTGCAGCAGCAAAGACTTCCGAGAACTGGGGCAACAGTCAAGCAGATGCCTGCTGTGAACAAACGCCTCTCGTGGACCGCTGGCGCCTTTTAGTGAGGACTAGTGGCTAAGCAAGTTTTTCCACGAGATGGAATCACCCGGCAAGCATAGCCGGCTTAAGTGAAGCCGCACCAGCAGCAAAGACTTCGGAGAACCGGGGCAACAGTCGAAGGTATGCCGCGGTGAACAAACGCCACCTCATGGACCATTGCGCCTTTTAGTGAGGACTAGTGGCTATGCCCGTTTATGAGATGGAATCACCCGTGATGCATAGTCGGCACGGGAAGCCGCACTGCAGCAAAGACTTTCGAGAACCGTGGACAAGAAGTCAAGCAGATGCCGCGTGAACAAACGCCTTACTCGTGGACCGCTGCACCTTTAGTGAGGACTAGTGGCTATGCCCGCTTTTTTCACGAGATGGAATCACCCGTCCAGCATAGCCGGCCACGGTGAAGCCGCACTGCAGCAGAAGCACTTCCGGAGAACCGTGGGGCAACAGGCTGAAGCAGATGCCGGCGGTGAACAAACACCTTGTCTCGTGAATCGTTGCGGCTTTTAGTGAGGACTAGTGGCTAAGTGCCCATTTTTTTTCTATGAGATGGAATCACCCGGTGATGCATAGTCGGCCACGGGAAGCCGCACTGCAGCAGCAAAGACTTCCAGAGATCCGTGGGGCAACAGTCAAGCGTATGCCTGCGGTGAACAAACGCCTTACCTCGCCGACCGCTGCGCCTTTTAGTGAGGACTAGTGGCTAGGTGCCCATTTTTCACGAGATGGAATCACCCGGCCAAGCATAGCTGGCTACGGTGAAGCTACACCGCAGCAGCAAAGACTTTCGAGAACCGTGGGGCAACAGGCTGAAGCAGATGCCGGCGGTGAACAAACGCCTTACCCCGCGGGCCGTTGCGCCTTTTAGTGAGGACTAGTGGCTAAGTGCCCGTTTTTCCTACGAGATGGAATCACCTGGTCAAGCATAGCCGGGCTACGGTGAAGCTGCACCAGAGCAGGCAGCACTTTCGGAGAACCGTGGGGCAGCAGGCTGGAGCAGATGCCGGCGGTGAACAAACGCCTTACCTCGTGGACCGATGCGCCTTTTAGTGAGGACTAGTGGCTAAGTGCCCGTTTTTTCTACGAGATGGAATGACCCGGTGATGCATAGCCGGGCACGGGAAGCCGCACTGCAGCAGTGCAAGATCGAGAACCGTGGGGCAACAGTCAAGCAGATGCCGACGGTGAACAAACGCCTTACCGTGGACCGCTGGCGCCTGTTAGTGAGGACTAGTGGCTGGCGCCATTTTTTCACGAGATGGAATCACCCGGCCAAGCATAGCCGACCACGGGAAGCCGCACCGAGCAGCAAAGACTTCGAGAACCGTGGGGCAACAGTCGGAGCAGATGCCGGCGGTGAACAAACGCCACTCGTGGACCGCTGCGCCTTTTAGTGAGGACTAGTGGCTATGCCCATTTTTCCCACGAGATGGAATCACCCGTGATGCATAGTCGGCTACGGGAAGCCGCACTGCAGTAGGCGCACTTCCGGAGAACCGTGGGCAACAGTCAAGCAGATGCCGCGTGGTAAACGCCTTACCCGCCGACAGCTGGCGCCTTTTAGTGAGGACTAGTGGCTATGCCGCTTTTTCTACGAGATGGAATCACCCAACAAGCATAGCCGGATACGGGAAGCTACACCGAGCAGTGTAACTTCCGGAGAACCGTGGGGCAACAGTCAAGCAGATGCCGCGGTGAACAAACGCTTTATCTCGTGGACCGCTGGCGCCTTTTAGTGAGGACTAGTGGCTATGCCCATTTTTTCTACGAGATGGAATCACCCGGCCAAGCATAGCCGGCTACGGTGAAGCCGCAGAGAGCAGCAAAGACCGGAGAACCGTGGGCAACAGTCAAGCAGATGCCGGCGGTGAACAAACGCCACTCGTGGACCGCTGGCGCCTTTTAGTGAGGACTAGTGGCTGGCGCCCGCTTTTTCTACGAGATGGAATCACCCGTGATGCATAGTCGGCCACGGGAAGCCGCACTGCAGCAGCAAGACTCCGAGAACTGGGGCAACAGTCAAGGCAGATGCCGGCTGTGAACAAACGCCTCTCGTGGACCGCTGGCGCTTTTAGTGAGGACTAGTGGCTATGCAAGTTTTTCCTACGAGATGGAATCACCCGGCCAAGCATAGCGGGTTACGTTGAAGCCGCACTGCAGCAGCAAAGACTTCCGGAGAACCGGGGCAACAGTCAAGCGATGCCGGCGGTGAACAAACGCCACCTCATGGACCATTGCGCCTTTAGTGAGGACTAGTGGCTATGCCCGCTTTTTCTATGAGATGGAATCACCCGTGATGCATAGCCGGGCTTACGGGAAGCCGCACTGAGCAGCAAAGACTTTCGAGAACCGTGGGACAAAGAAGTCAAGCAGATGCCGCGGTGAACAAACGCTTACTCGTGGACCGCTGCACCTTTTAGTGAGGACTAGTGGCTATGCCCGCTTTTTCTACGAGATGGAATCACCCGTCAAGCATAGCCGGCCACGGTGAAGCCGCACTGCAGCAGAAGCACTTCCGAGAACCGTGGGCAACAGTCAAGCAGATGCCGCGGTGAACAAACACCTTGTCTCGTGAATCGCTGCGGCTTTTAGTGAGGACTAGTGGCTATGCCCATTTTTTTCTATGAGATGGAATCACCCGTGATGCATAGTCGGCCACGGGAAGCCGCACTGCAGCAGCAAAGACTTCCGAGATCCGTGGGGCAACAGTCAAGCAGATGCCGCGGTGAACAAACGCCCACCTCGCCGACCGCTGCGCCTTTTAGTGAGGACTAGTGGCTAGGTGCCCATTTTTTCACGAGATGGAATCACCCGGCAAGCATAGCTGGGCTACGGTGAAGCTACACCGTAGCAGCAAAGACTTTCGAGAACCGGGGCAACAGTCAAGCAGATGCCGGCGGTGAACAAACGCTTTACCCCGCGGCCGCTGGCGCCTTTTAGTGAGGACTAGTGGCTGGCGCCCGCTTTTCCTACGAGATGGAATCACCGGTCAAGCATAGCCGGCTACGTGAAGCCGCACTGCAGCAGCAAAGACTTTCGAGAACCGGGGCAAAGCAGGCCGAGCAGATGCCGGCGGTGAACAAACGCCTTACCTCGTGGACCGATGCGCCTTTAGTGAGGACTAGTGGCTATGCCCGCTTTTTCACGAGATGGAATGACCCGTGATGCATAGCCGGCTACGGGAAGCCGCACTGCAGCAGTGCAAGATTCGAGAACCGTGGGGCAACAGTCAAGCAGATGCCGACGGTGAACAAACGCCTTACCGTGGACCGCTGCGCCGTTAGTGAGGACTAGTGGCTGGCGCCATTTTTTCACGAGATGGAATCACCCGTCAAGCATAGCCGACCACGGGAAGCCGCACCGAGCAGCAAAGACTTCCGGAGAACCGTGGGGCAACAGTCGAGCAGATGCCGCGGTGAACAAACGCCACCCTCGTGGGACCGCTGGCGCTTTTAGTGAGGACTAGTGGCTAAGTGCCCATTTTTCCTACGAGATGGAATCACCCGTGATGCATAGTCGGGCACGGGAAGCCGCACTGTAGTAGGCAAGATCGGAGAACCGTGGGGCAACAGTCAAGCGATGTCGGCGGTGGTAAACGCCACCGCCGACAGCTGCGCCTTTTAGTGAGGACTAGTGGCTGGCGCCGCTTTTTTCACGAGATGGAATCACCCAACAAGCATAGCCGGATACGGGAAGCTACACCGAGCAGCGTAACTTCCGAGAACCGTGGGGCAACAGTCAAGCAGATGCCGGCGGTGAACAAACGCCTTTATCTCGTGGACCGCTGGCGCTTTTAGTGAGGACTAGTGGCTATGCCCATTTTTCTACGAGATGGAATCACCCGGCCAAGCATAGCCGGGCCACGGTGAAGCCGCAGAGAGCAGCAAAAGACTTCGGAGAACCGTGGGCAACAGTCAAGCAGATGCCGGCGGTGAACAAACGCTTTACTCGTGGGACCGCTGGCGCTTTTAGTGAGGACTAGTGGCTGGCGCCTGCTTTTTCACGAGATGGAATCACCCGGTGATGCATAGTCGGCCACGGGAAGCCGCACTGCAGCAGCAAAGACTTCCGGAGAACTGTGGGGCAACAGTCAAGCGATGCCGGCGGTGAACAAACGCCTCTCGTGGGACCGCTGGCGCCTTTTAGTGAGGACTAGTGGCTATGCAAGTTTTTCCACGAGATGGAATCACCCGGCCAAGCATAGCTGGCCACAAAGAAGCCGCACTGCAGCAGCAAGACTTCCGAGAACCGTGGGGCAACAGTCGAAGCGTATGCCTTGCGGTGAACAAACGCCTTACCTCATGGACCATTGCGCCTTTTAGTGAGGACTAGTGGCTATGCCCGCTTTTTTATGAGATGGAATCACCCGTGATGCATAGTCGGTTACGGGAAGCCGCACTGAGCAGCAAAGACTTTCGGAGAACCGTGGACAAAGAAGTCAAGGCGATGCCTTGCGGTGAACAAACGCCACTCGTGGACCGCTGCACCTTTTAGTGAGGACTAGTGGCTGGCGCCCGCTTTTTCACGAGATGGAATCACCCGGCAAGCATAGCTGCTACGTGAAGCCGCACCAGCAGCAGAAGCACTTCCGAGAACCGGGGCAACAGTCAAGCGATGCCGCGGTGAACAAACACCTTGTCTCGTGAATCGCTATGCTTTTAGTGAGGACTAGTGGCTATGCCCATTTTTTTCTATGAGATGGAATCACCCGTGATGCATAGCCGGGCACGGGAAGCCGCACTGCAGCAGCAAAGACTCCGAGATCCGTGGGCAACAGTCAAGGTGATGCCGCGGTGAACAAACGCCTTACCGCCGACCGCTGGCGCCTTTTAGTGAGGACTAGTGGCTAGGTGCCCATTTTTTCACGAGATGGAATCACCCGGCAAGCATAGCTGGCTACGGTGAAGCTACACCGTAGCAGCAAAGACTTTCGAGAACCGGGGCAACAGTCAAGCAGATGCCTGCGGTGAACAAACGCTTTACCCCGCGGGCCGCTGCGCCTTTTAGTGAGGACTAGTGGCTATGCCCGCTTTTCCCACGAGATGGAATCACCGGTCAAGCATAGCCGGCTACGGTGAAGCCGCACTGCAGCAGCAAAGACTTTCGAGAACCGTGGGCAAGCGCAGTCGGAGCAGATGTCGGCGGTGAACAAACGCCACTCGTGGACCGATGCGCCTTTTAGTGAGGACTAGTGGCTGGCGCCCGCTTTTTCACGAGATGGAATGACCCGTGATGCATAGCCGGGCCACGGGAAGCCGCACTGCAGCAGCAAGATCGAGAACCGTGGGGCAACAGTCAAGCAGATGCCGACGGTGAACAAACGCCTTACCGTGGACCGCTGGCGCCGTTAGTGAGGACTAGTGGCTGGCGCCATTTTTTCTACGAGATGGAATCACCCGGCCAAGCATAGCCGACCACGGAAGCCGCACCGAGCAGCAAAGACTCCGAGAACCGTGGGGCAACAGTCGAGCAGATGCCTGCGGTGAACAAACTCTTACTCGTGGACCGCTGGCGCCTTTTAGTGAGGACTAGTGGCTATGCCCATTTTTCCCACGAGATGGAATCACCCGTGATGCATAGTCGGGCCACGGGAAGCCGCACTGCAGCAGCAAGACTTCCGGAGAACCGGGGGCAACAGTCAAGCAGATGCGCGGTGGTAAACGCCACCGTGGACGCTGCGCCTTTTAGTGAGGACTAGTGGCTGGCGCCGCTTTTTCACGAGATGGAATCACCCACCAAGCATAGCCGGATACGGGAAGCTACACCGAGCAGCAGTAACTTCCGAGAACCGGGGCAACAGTCAAGCAGATGCCGGCGGTGAACAAACGCTTTACTCGTGGACCGCTGCGCCTTTTAGTGAGGACTAGTGGCTATGCCCATTTTTCACGAGATGGAATCACCCGGCCAAGCATAGCCGGCTACGGTGAAGCCGCAGAGAGCAGCAAAGACTTCCGGAGAACCGGGGCAACAGTCAAGCAGATGCCTGCGGTGAACAAACGCCACTCGTGGACCGCTGGCGCCTTTTAGTGAGGACTAGTGGCTATGCCCGCTTTTTCACGAGATGGAATCACCCGTGATGCATAGTCGCCACGGGAAGCCGCACTGCAGCAGCAAGACTTCCGAGAACTGGGGCAACAGTCAAGCAGATGCCGGCGGTGAACAAACGCCTCTCGTGGACCGCTGCGCCTTTTAGTGAGGACTAGTGGCTGGCGCAAGTTTTTCCACGAGATGGAATCACCCGGCCAAGCATAGCCGGCTACATGTGAAGCCGCACTGCAGCAGCAAAGACTCCGAGAACCGGGGCAACAGTCAAAGCAGTATGCCGCGGTGAACAAACGCCTTACCTCATGGACCATTGCGCCTTTTAGTGAGGACTAGTGGCTGGCGCCCGTTTTTTCTATGAGATGGAATCACCCGTGATGCATAGTCGGGCACGGGAAGCCGCACTGCAGCAGCAAAGACTTTCGAGAACCGGGACAAGAAGTCAAGCAGATGCCGCCGGTGAACAAACGCCTTACCTCGTGGACCGTTGCACCTTTTAGTGAGGACTAGTGGCTAAGTGCCCGTTTTTTCTACGAGATGGAATCACCCGGTCAAGCATAGCCGGGCTACGGTGAAGCTGCACCAGAGCAGGAAGCACTTCCGGAGAACCGTGGGGCAACAGGCTGAAGCAGATGCCGGCGGTGAACAAACACCTTGTCTCGTGAATCGTTGCGGCTTTTAGTGAGGACTAGTGGCTAAGTGCCCATTTTTTTTCTATGAGATGGAATCACCCGGTGATGCATAGTCGGCACGGGAAGCCGCACCGTAGCAGCAAAGACTTCCGAGATCCGGGGCAACAGTCAAGCGATGCCTACGGTGAACAAACGCCTTACCTCGCCGAATCGCTGCGCCTTTTAGTGAGGACTAGTGGCTATGCCCATTTTTTCTACGAGATGGAATCACCCGGCCAAGCATAGCTGGCTACGGTGAAGCTACACCGAGCAGCAAGACTTTCGAGAACCGTGGGCAACAGTCAAGCAGATGCGGCGGTGAACAAACGCTTACCCCGCTGGGCCGCTGGCGCCTTTTAGTGAGGACTAGTGGCTATGCCCGCTTTTTCCTACGAGATGGAATCACCGTCAAGCATAGCCGGGTTACGGTGAAGCCGCACTGCAGCAAAAGACTTTCGAGAACCGTGGGCAAGCAGTCGGAGCAGATGCGCGGTGAACAAACGCCTTACTCGTGGACCGATGCGCCTTTTAGTGAGGACTAGTGGCTATGCCCGCTTTTTCTACGAGATGGAATGACCCGTGATGCATAGCCGGGCCACGGGAAGCCGCACTGAGCAGCAAGATTCGAGAACCGTGGGGCAACAGTCAAGCAGATGCCGACGGTGAACAAACGCCACCTCGTGGACCGCTATACCGTTAGTGAGGACTAGTGGCTGGCGCCATTTTTTCACGAGATGGAATCACCCGGCCAAGCATAGCCGACCACGGGAAGCCGCACCGAGCAGCAAAGACTTCCGAGAACCGGGGCAACAGTCGAGCAGATGCCATGCGGTGAACAAACTCCTTACTCGTGGACCGCTGCGCTTTTAGTGAGGACTAGTGGCTATGCCCATTTTTCCTACGAGATGGAATCACCCGTGATGCATAGTCGGCCACGGGAAGCCGCACTGTAGCAGCAAAGACTTCGGAGAACCGTGGGGCAACAGTCAAGCAGATGCCGGTGGTAAACGCCACCGTGGGACGCTGGCGCTTTTAGTGAGGACTAGTGGCTATGCCGCTTTTTCACGAGATGGAATCACCCACCAAGCATAGCCGGATACGGGAAGCTACACCGAGCAGTGTAACTTCCGAGAACCGGGGCAACAGTCAAGCAGATGCCGCGGTGAACAAACGCCTTACCTCGTGGACCGCTGCGCCTTTTAGTGAGGACTAGTGGCTATGCCCATTTTTTCACGAGATGGAATCACCCGGCCAAGCATAGCCGGCCACGGTGAAGCCGCAGAGAGCAGCAAAGACTTCGGAGAACCGTGGGGCAACAGTCAAGCAGATGCCGCGGTGAACAAACGCCTTACTCGTGGACCGCTGGCGCCTTTTAGTGAGGACTAGTGGCTGGCGCCCGCTTTTTCACGAGATGGAATCACCCGGTGATGCATAGCCGGCCACGGGAAGCCGCACTGCAGCAGCAAAGACTTCGAGAACTGGGGCAACAGTCAAGCAGATGCCGGCGGTGAACAAACGCCTCTCGTGGACCGCTGGCGCCTTTTAGTGAGGACTAGTGGCTATGCAAGTTTTTCCCACGAGGTGGAATCACCCGGCCACATAGCCGGCTACAAAGTGAAGCCGCACTGCAGCAGCAAAGACTTCGGAGAACCGTGGGGCAACAGTCAAGGTATGCCGCGGTGAACAAACGCCTACCTCATGGACCATTGCGCCTTTTAGTGAGGACTAGTGGCTATGCCCGTTTATGAGATGGAATCACCCGGTGATGCATAGTCGGCCACGGGAAGCCGCACTGAGCAGCAAAAGACTTTCGAGAAACGTGGGACAAGAAGTCAAGCAGATGCCGCTGTGAACAAACGCCTTACTCGTGGACCGCTGCACCTTTAGTGAGGACTAGTGGCTGGTGCCCGCTTTTTCTACAAGATGGAATCACCCGGCCAAGCATAGCCGGGCCACGGTGAAGCCGCACTGAGCAGAAGCACTTCCGGAGAACCGGGGCAACAGTTGAAGCAGATGCCGCCGTGAACAAACACCTTGTCTCGTGAATCGCTGCGCTTTAGTGAGGACTAGTGGCTGGCGCCCATTTTTTCTATGAGATGGAATCACCCGGTGATGCATAGCCGGCTACGGGAAGCCGCACCGCAGCAGCAAAGACTTCCGAGAACCGTGGGGCAACAGTCAAGCAGATGCCGCGGTGAACAAACGCCTTACCGCCGACCGCTGCGCCTTTTAGTGAGGACTAGTGGCTGGCGCCCATTTTTCACGAGATGGAATCACCCGCCAAGCATAGCCGGGCTACGGTGAAGCTACACCGTAGCAGCAAAGACTTTCGAGAACCGTGGGCAACAGTCAAGCAGATGCCGCGGTGAACAAACGCTTTACCGCGGACCGCTGGCGCCTTTTAGTGAGGACTAGTGGCTGGCGCCCGCTTTTCCTACGAGATGGAATCACCGTCAAGCATAGCCGGCCACGGTGAAGCCGCACTGAGCAGCAAAGACTTTCGAGAACCGGGGCAAAGAGGCCGGAGCAGATGCCGGCGGTGAACAAACGCCTTACTCGTGGACCGATGCGCCTTTAGTGAGGACTAGTGGCTGGCGCCCGCTTTTTCACGAGATGGAATGACCCGTGATGCATAGCCGGCACGGGAAGCCGCACTGCAGCAGCAAGATTCGAGAACCGGGGCAACAGTCAAGCAGATGCCGACGGTGAACAAACGCCTTACCGTGGGACCGCGCTCGTTAGTGAGGACTAGTGGCTATGCCATTTTTCACGAGATGGAATCACCCGGCCAAGCATAGCCGGACCACGGGAAGCCGCACCGAGCAGCAAAGACTTCCGAGAACCGTGGGGCAACAGTCGGAGCAGATGCCGCGGTGAACAAACGCCTTACTCGGGATGCTTTGTAATATCCCGAACGCTATTCGCATAAGATTTTAAACCATCGCGAATCACGGCTTTTTCAGAATCACGGAAGGGAAAATATGAATTGTAGAACTTTGTAAATGAATTAAATAAATTAAAATATTGAATTTGATGTTTTGGCTGTCCGAGGGTGGGCTACCGCTTGGGCCAAGAAGCCCAAATGGGGCCTGCACTCTCCCAAACCCTAGCACCCTCTATATAAACCCCTCTGGCCCCTCCTCCTCCTCCCACACAGCCGCCACCTCCCTCCTTGGGCGCCCTTCCCCCTGCTGCCAAGAAGATCTCCCCCCATTGGCCCTTGGAGAAGAAGAAGAAGGAGAAGAAGGAGAAGAAGAAGAAGGAGAAGGAAGGAGAAGAAGAAGAAGGGGAAAAGATTTGGGGAAATTTCTTCATCTAGGTAATCTATCCCCATCCCAATCCTCTGTTTTATGGATTTATTAGGGTTCTTGGCACGGTATTTGTGGATAGATATTAGATCAATCACCCGATTAGAATTTTGCCGCGACTGGTTTTAGATCTATTCGCGCAGCCGTTGTCTCTCAGTTTTGGGCTAGAAATAGATTTTTCCTGAGGATCTCCCCAAAAGGAAAAGTGTAGAGGACGTCCAGATCTAGCTATTGTATTTTTTTCAATTTTTTCACCAATGGATCTGGGAGATACGGGGTCGCCAAACTCGCTGATTTGCAGGCGGCCAGATCTGCGCAGCCGACGGTAAACCGTAGTTTAAAATTAGAAAACGATTTTACCTGCGGGTCTTCCCAAAAGGAAAGTTGTAGACTACTTCCTTATATACCTCCTGTATTTGTTTCAAAATTTTATACCACGGGATCTAGGAGAAACAGAGACGGAATTAACGCTGTCCGGCAGGCAGTCGGTTGTTACAGACCGACTGTAATTCGGTGTTTAAAATAGTAGATGATTTTTCTGGCCTTGGCCGTAGTTGGGAAAAATGTAGATAATTTAGAGATCTAGCTCCTGTAAAATTTTGGTAATCTTTAGACCTCTGTGCTGTCGGGGCTGCGCATTTGAATGCGGCTGCCCAAATCTGCAGAGCAGAGCATGTCCTCTGTTTTGGGCATTTAATTACCCCTAGTTTTGATTAAAATAAAAATAGGTGTTCTCCATGCAAAATGTAGATATTTAAGTCATGAAACCAGAGAGGTATTATTTGCTATTTTTCGATGCATATAATTAAAGATACAAAATTAAGAAGCAGCTCTGCTGCAGAGGCTAGAATGCAGATTTGTGAGCGGAGAGGAGTTTTCGCGGGTTCGGCCCCAGCGTTGATTTATGTTTTATGTCGTGTTTGTATGCTGTGATGGAGTGCTGAGAGGTGTCTTATGGACAGGTGGATCTGTCCCTGAGCGCCTTTGATTTTTGTGGTTCGCCGCTTCATCGGATTGAGGCAAGTAAACGAAGCGTGGTTGCTACCGCTTAACCCGTTGTTCATAATACATTCAGTTTACATTATTATCGTAATTTGATACAATTGCCATGATTGCATGATATTTTAATTGTGGAATTTTGCTTAATGTTAATATGTTGATCATGAAATTAGTATGTGGTGGATGTTGATTATGTTGAGAGCATGATAATGCTCCTCGCGGATGAATTAATGTGATTAATGGATTTCCATGTCATTCATACCATACATGTCATATCATGTCCTTTGAATGTGGATGTCGCCGCTATAGCCGCGATCCGCACGGGCACAGCGTCAGATATTGCCGAACACGACGCACCTCTTCGCCCGCTGGAAGCATTCGTGATATTGTCAAATACGATGCATCGCACTTCCCGCCTCGGCAAGAGTAATGTGGAGCATAGCATGAGCATTCATATGCATTCATATGCACCGCATTGTGGAATGATCATTTGCATACATATGCAATATAATGTGGTGGAGTTATTTTGTGGAATGTACAACTTCATAGTTGTAATGTGGAATTGGCTCTTGTGAGCTATTGATGGAATGAAGGTTGTGGTTGTGATATTGAAATGTGGTTCGTCCCTTGAGTGATTATGATGGTGTCATGAAACTCTTTTCTTACTTTACTTGTTTATAGTAATTGTGGATAGGAGGAGTAATATAGTATTGAAGTAAGACATATATGTTTTATTGCCTTTGGTAGTGGTAGTGGTTGATGATTTAAAATAGTCACCATGAATCAATTGTTATTGTTTTACCGCCATTGATAGTGAATCGAGGTCGTGAATATATACGTTGTTAATTATGGAAGATTAAATATTGTTGATTAATCTATCGTGGCTTGTGGAGGAATAAATGTTTTTTGCATTTAATACGGATAAAATGATTGCATTCATATGTTAATTAAATCTGAAATTTTAGAGGTATTATTCATAGAAGTTTATGGTGGTTTAATAACTTTGAACATAAATTGTATTTGTGGATGTATGGAATTATAATGATGATGTTTAAATTGTTTGTAGTTTGAATAACTTGTTAAACAGCTTTGTTTGCTGAGATTTTTATCTCACTCTTGCTTCCCTCCCTGCTGTGGACTTTGAGCATGCATTGGGAAGGGTAGAGCGGCACCGACCGATGCACCAGTATTATAATCTTAATGCTGAAATAAAGTTGAAATAATTCTAGTCTTTTGCTTAGTTATCATATTGATGTATGTTTCACCTTATTAATGTTGAACATGGAATTGTTCCTTTGGTTATTATTGTTGTTGATTATGAATATTAAATTGTTCTCATTATTTCGTTATTTATTAGTTGTTTACGCCCGCTTATACTATCTTATGAAGTAATCGCTGTTAGTTTATTTTATTTATAAATTGACTAGTCAGAGTAGTATTAGTGACATTCCGTGGCATTGTGGGTCCCGGGTGTTATAGTTGGTATCGAGCGGCTTTAGGTCCGTGGTAATTAAACTATTAAATTGACACACTTGCACAAGAGGATGGGATGGGCCAAGCATTGCATTTATGTTTTTGACATGTTGCATTAATGATTTATGTTGAGATGATCTTGTATGATTATGATTTGCTCATATGACCGTTATGAGTGGAAATGTTAATGATAATATGTAGAGATTGTTTTGTCGCTTTGGCATTTGCCGTGTCATACCACCGCTTGAAGCTAGATTAGCAATGTAGTTACCTGTAACTTAATTGCGTATGTTGTGAGTGAGTTTCTTTAGAAAAGTTGCTATCTTGCTTGAGTTGATTTTGGCCACCCTTGGCCTATTGCGCTAATGAATTTCCTTTGAGTTTGTGATTCTTGTAGTTGAGGGTATGCAATTGGTCTCACCGCTCCTTGAAGCAATTATTGTTTCTTTCCTGACTAATGAGATACTTTTGCTACCGTGCTTATTGTTGGCTTGTAAGGTTAGTTCCTTCGTGGAGTTTGTCTTGTTGTGAATCATGGCTTATTGGTTCGCTTGGTATTTTCTTTCATAAATGAAAGTTCTATGTTGCAAACTCATTAATATGTTAAAGCCTTGATTTACGATTTCTTTGAGATTTTCTCGAGTGTTGAAGTTTAATTCTTTCCTTTCTAAAAGAAGGTGTTAAACCCTTGTGCTGCTTTTGCTTTGCCTAAGTGAATGTGGTAATCATATAAAATAATTTTAAGGTATGAATTATCATGTTGAGATGTTAGCGCAGTATAATTAATTTTAATTAGCATCCCTGAGGTGTAGTTTACTAATTTGATATTGCCTTGTAATAGTTTCTTGAAGAACTATGATTAAGAATTTGTCTATTTATGATTAGAACTCATGGAGTTATTGAGGAGTGTGCAAAAGAATTGCAATGATTATTACGATTGATTAAATTTCTATCATGTTGGGTGAATTGAAGTACTAATGTCTTTAGTAATTAATCCACCATTTAGAATGATTAAGTAAGGAGGTGTTGGAATATTGTCTTGGTAATATTAACCTTTAATATGTCATTTATTTAGATACTTTATGAGCATGTTCAATTGCTAGATTCATCTATCTTTCACCATGCTAAATTGTTGAAATATGTATAAAGAAATCGATGAAGATTGACGATTAACTTGTAGAATCTTGTCTTACAAACCGTATTATTGAAGATTAAAGTTATTTCGCTCTAATTTCCGAACGTAAGGAGAAATATTGAATCTATGTTCATGATTGTTTTATGATTATAAATAGAGCTAGATCATGAATGTTGTTATGATAAAATAATAATCAACTATTGCTAGTAAAGACTAGAGTACAATCAATTGTGCTAAATTAGAGTTGAGCATCAATAACAATTGAATATATGAAATTTAATGAGAGATTTATACTAGCATATTTTGTGAGATTGCCATGTTCTAGCATCATCTTGTTTAAGAGCTTTGCACTAGGATCTCCTTGATTAAATAGTCGCAATCTTATCTAGATAATAGAAACATGATGAAGTGATTTCTTGTGTTTCTTTTGGAAAAGTTTATGACATGATTAGTGGATATAATGATGCTTGTTAAGAATGTATTATTCGATGTTAGCATGATGGTCGTAGAGGTTGTTGTGATAATAATGTTGAATGTTCTATAAATAAAAGAATTTGATAACTTCCATGATACTATTTAAATCAAAAGTTTTGATATTTGCGCGCGCGATCTTTTGATATCATGACTTATGTGGTAGCTGAAATTGTTTTAAGCAAAGTGTCGTGTTGAGAGGTTTTATCGGTTCTTAAAAATTAATGCGCTGCGCCTTCAAACTGCTTTGTTGGAATTGTCAAGGTGATACCGTAATCAAAGAAGGTTGTTCTCTTTGTTAAAAGAAAAGTTTGGTAAAAGTATTGGAGGTTAAAGTCAAGTTGTGCATTCCTTTGAGGTGTGTTTGACTTTATTCTCGCCGATAAGAGTTACTTGAGCTCAAATGGCAATATATTCACCAGATAAGAGCTTCTTGAGCTCGAATGGCAAAATTGTATTCTTGTTGAGATTTGGTTTTTCTTCTTGAGGAGGCATGTGCTTTCACCGTGATCTTATCTTTGCTATCCAAGATTTATTGCTTTTCTTTAGGTCTTGTGTTTATTGCAGATGGTAACATCTTCCTTTGTGCCGAATTTACTTATTTTTGCCTCCAAGAAAGGGGTAATTAATTTGGGTTACAATTTTTAAGAGGTGTATGGCATCTAGTTGGTGTGTTGGGCGATGATTTGGAAATCTTGGTTCAAGGAAGTTAAATTTCCAAAGGAATGGATTGGGAAATTAATAATATCTCGAGCAAGAATATGCTCTTGATTGTTATTTAAATTGTGTGTTTATGGCGTAGATCATCCGCAAAATTGAGTGTCATATGTCGGGTGTATTCTTTTCCGCTTAGGAAAAGAAAATGATTGTTTTGGTTTGTCGAGTGATTTTCACTCTTGGATTGTGCGGTGAGGATTCTCCAAATGTCTATTTGGGAGAGTGTGAATGGTGTGGTTGTGAATCCATTGTTTTGGATCGTGGTTCTTTGAAGGAAGGTTGTTTGCTAGTGTGTTGCTTGAGAATCATTTATTCCTCTTTGGTCATGCCTTTTGCAAAGTTATTGTTTGTGCTTCGAGTAATGTTATGAGTGGAATCTGGTTGAATTCTTTAAAAGGGGTACAATGTATTATCCCGATTATAATATATAGAGTAAAGTATTCTAAGAAGGAGGATGGTATTAGTTAGTGGCTTGATAGTTTTGGCGTGAAAGACAGGATTTGTTGGTCGCCGGAGCCAGCAGAGAGTTACGAGTGCTCTGCTGTCCCGCGATGTCGTGGACTCGACGGAGTCGATGGGAGGCCCTCTGACGAAACAGTCCAAGCAGAGGTGACGTGGAAGCTTGAAGTTCAAATGTAGAAAAGGACCCGAGATCTTCGAGGCGGTGAGAACCCGTAATTGTTGTTCCCTTGTGATGTTCTATCCTTGGGATGCTCTATTCTTTGGTCGCTCTTTCCTTAATTGTTCTTTTGTCTCGTGGGTTGAGGAGCGAGATTCGAGGACTAATCCTTTTAGGTGGGGAGAATGTAATATCCCGAACGCCATTCGCATAAGATTTTAAATCCATCGCGAATCGCCGGTTTTCTGTAAATCACGGAAGGAAAAATATGAATTGTAGAACTTTGTAAATGAATTAAATAAATTAAAATATTGAATTTGATGTTTTGGCTGTCCGAGGGTGGGCCACCGCTTGGGCCAAGAAGCCCAAATGGGGCCTGCACCTCCCAAACCCTAGCACCCTCTATATAAACCCTCTCTGGCCCCTCCTCCTCCTCCCACAGCCGCCACCTCCCTCCTTGGGCGCCCTTCCCTGCTGCTGCCAAGAAGATCTCCCCATTGGCCCTTGGAGAAGAAGAAGAAGGAGAAGAAGGAGAAGAAGAAGAAGGAGAAGGAAGGAGAAGAAGAAGAAGGGAAAAGATTTGGGAAATTTCTTCATCTAGGTAATCTATCCCCATCCCAATCCTCTGTTTTATGGATTTATTAGGTTCTTGGCACGGTATTTGTGGATAGATATTAGATCAATCACCCGATTAGAATTTTGCCATGACTGGTTTTAGATCTATTCGCGCAGCGCCGGTTGTCTCTCAGTTTTGGGCTAGAAATAGATTTTTCCTGAGGATCTCCCAAAAGGAAAAGTGTAGAGGACGTCCAGATCTAGCTATTGTATTTTTTCAATTTTTTCACCAATGGATCTGGGAGATACGGGTCGCCAAACTCGCTGATTTGCAGGCGGCCAGATCTGCGCAGCCGACGGTAAACCGTAGTTTAAAATTAGAAAACGATTTTACTGCGTGGTCTTCCCAAAAGGAAAGTTGTAGACTACTTCCTTATATACCTCCTGTATTTGTTTCAAAATTTTATACCACGGGATCTAGGAGAAACAGAGACGGAATTAACGCTGTCCGGCAGGCAGTCGGTTGTTACAGACCGACTGTAATTCGGTGTTTAAAATAGTAGATGATTTTTCTGGCCTTGGCCGTAGTTGGGAAAATGTAGATAATTTAGAGATCTAGCTCCTGTAAAATTTTGGTAATCTTTAGACCTCTGTGTTGTCGGGGCTGCGCATTTGAATGCGGCTGCCCAAATCTGCAGAGCAGAGCATGTCCTCTGTTTTGGGCATTTAATTACCCCTAGTTTTGATTAAAATAAAATAGGTGTTCTCCATGCAAAATGTAGATATTTAAGTCATGAAACCAGAGAGGTATTATTTGCTATTTTTCGATGCATATAATTAAAGATACAAATTAAGAAGCAGCTCTGCTGCAGAGGCTAGAATGCAGATTTGTGAGCGGAGAGGAGTTTTCGGGTTCGGGTCTCTAGCGTTGATTTATGTTTTATGTCGTGTTTGTATGCTGTGATGGAGTGCTGAGAGGTGTCTTATGGACAGGTGGACCTGTCCCTGAGCGCCTTGATTTTTGTGGTTCGCCGCTCATCGGATTGAGGCAAGTAAACGAAGCGTGGTTGCTACCGCTTAACCCGTTGTTCATAATACATTCAGTTTACATTATTATCGTAATTTGATACAATTGCCATGATTGCATGATATTTTAATTGTGGAATTCTTGCTTAATGTTAATATGTTGATCATGAAATTAGTATGTGGTGGATGTTGATTATGTTGAGAGCATGATAATGCCCTTGCGGATGAATTAATGTGATTAATGGATTTCCATGTCATTCATACCATACATGTCATATCATGTCCTTGAATGTGGATGTCGCCGCTATAGCCGCGATCGCACTGCACAGGTCAGATATTGTCAGAATACGACGCACCTCTTCGCCATGGAAGCATTCGATATTGCCGAAATACGATGCATCGCACTTCCCGCCTCGGCAAGAGTAATGTGGAGCATAGCATGAGCATTCATATGCATTCATATGCACCGCATTGTGGAATGATCATTTGCATACATATGCAATATAATGTGGTGGAGTTATTTTGTGGAATGTACAACTTCATAGTTGTAATGTGGAATTGGCTCTTGTGAGCTATTGATGGAATGAAGGTTGTGGTTGTGATATTGAAATGTGGTTCGTCCCTTGAGTGATTATGATGGTGTCATGAAACTCTTTTCTTACTTTACTTGTTTATAGTAATTGTGATAGGAGGAGTAATATAGTATTGAAGTAAGACATATATATGTTTTATTGCCTTTGGTAGTGGTAGTGGTTGATGATTTAAAATAGTCACCATGAATCAATTGTTATTGTTTTACCGTCATTGATAGTGAATCGAGGTCGTGAATATATACGTTGTTAATTATGGAAGATTAAATATTGTTGATTAATCTATCGTGGCTTGTGGAGGAATAAATGTTTTTTTGCATTTAATACGGATAAAATGATTGCATTCATATGTTAATTAAATCTGAAATTTTAGAGGTATTATTCATAGAAGTTTATGGTGGTTTAATAACTTTGAACATAAATTGTATTTGTGGATGTATGGAATTATAATGATGATGTTTAAATTGCTTGTAGTTTGAATAACTTGTTAAACAGCTTGTTTGTCGAGATTTTTATCTCACTCTTGCTTCCTCCCTGCTGTGTGGACTTTGAGCATGCATTGGGAAGGGTAGAGCGCACCGCACCGATGCACCAGATTATAATCTTAATGCTGAAATAAAGTTGAAATAATTCTAGTCTTTGCTTAGTTATCATATTGATGTATGTTTCACCTTATTAATGTTGAACATGGAATTGTTCCTTTGGTTATTATTGTTGTTGATTATGAATATTAAATTGTTCTCATTATTTCGTTATTTATTAGTTGTTTACGCCCGCTTATACTATCTTATGTAGTACTCGTTAGTTTATTTTTATTTATAAATTGACTAGTCAGAGTAGTATTAGTGACATTCCGTGGCATTGTGGGTCCCGGGTGTTATACAGCTGCGCCTTTTAGTGAGGACTAGTGGCTGGCGCCCGCTTTTTTCACGAGATGGAATCACCCGGCCAAGCATAGCCGGCCACGGTGAAGCCGCACCGCAGCAGAAGCACTTCCGGAGAACCGTGGGGCAACAGTCAAGCATGCTTCACGGTGAACAAACACCTTGTCTCGTGAATCGCTATGCTTTTAGTGAGGACTAGTGGCTATGCCCATTTTTTTCTATGAGATGGAATCACCCGGTGATGCATAGTCGGTTACGGGAAGCCGCACTGCAGCAGCAAAGACTTCCGAGATCCGTGGGCAACAGTCAAGCGTATGCCACGGTGAACAAACGCCACCGCCGACCGCTGGCGCCTTTTAGTGAGGACTAGTGGCTAAGCGCCCATTTTTCTACGAGATGGAATCACCCGGCAAGCATAGCCGGGCTACGTGAAGCTACACCGAGCAGCAAAGACTTTCGAGAACCGGGGCAAAGGTCAAGCAGATGCCGGCGGTGAACAAACGCTTACCCGCGGGCCGCTGGCGCCTTTAGTGAGGACTAGTGGCTATGCCCGCTTTTCCTACGAGATGGAATCACCGTCAAGCATAGCCGGCACGGTGAAGCCGCACCGAGCAGCAAAGACTTTCGAGAACCGGGGCAAGAAGGTCGAGCAGATGCCGGCGGTGAACAAACGCTTACCTCGTGGACCGATGCGCCTTTAGTGAGGACTAGTGGCTGGCGCCCGCTTTTTCTACGAGATGGAATGACCCGTGATGCATAGTCGGCCACGGGAAGCCGCACCAGAGCAGCAAGATTTCGAGAACCGTGGGGCAACAGTCAAGCAGATGCCGACGGTGAACAAACGCTTTACCGTGGACCGCTGGCGCCGTTAGTGAGGACTAGTGGCTGGCGCCATTTTTTCACGAGATGGAATCACCCGCCAAGCATAGCCGACCACGGAAGCCGCACCGAGCAGCAAAGATTCGAGAACCGGGGGCAACAGTCGGAGCAGATGCCGGCGGTGAACAAACTCCTCACTGTGGACCGCTGCGCCTTTTAGTGAGGACTAGTGGCTATGCCCATTTTTCCTACGAGATGGAATCACCCGGATGCATAGCCGGCCACGGGAAGCCGCACTGTAGCAGCAAAGACTTCGGAGAACCGTGGGGCAACAGTCAAGCAGATGCCGCGGTGGTAAACGCCACCGTGGACGCTGCGCTTTTAGTGAGGACTAGTGGCTATGCCGCTTTTTTACGAGATGGAATCACCCACCAAGCATAGCCGGATACGGGAAGCTACACCGAGCAGCGTAACTTCCGAGAACCGGGGCAACAGTCAAGCAGATGCCGCGGTGAACAAACGCCTTACTCGTGGACCGCTGGCGCCTTTTAGTGAGGACTAGTGGCTATGCCCATTTTTTCACGAGATGGAATCACCCGGCCAAGCATAGCCGGCTACGGTGAAGCCGCAGAGAGCAGCAAAGACTTCGAGAACCGGGGCAACAGTCAAGCGATGCCGGCGGTGAACAAACGCCACTCGTGGACCGCTGCGCTTTTAGTGAGGACTAGTGGCTATGCCCGCTTTTTCTACGAGATGGAATCACCCGTGATGCATAGTCGCCACGGGAAGCCGCACCAGCAGCAGCAAGACTTCCGAGAACTGGGGCAACAGTCAAGCAGATGCCGGCGGTGAACAAACGCCTCTCGTGGACCGCTGGCGCCTTTTAGTGAGGACTAGTGGCTGGCGCAAGTTTTTCCACGAGATGGAATCACCCGGCCAAGCATAGCGGGTTATAGTGAAGCCGCACTGCAGCAGCAAAGACTCCGAGAACCGTGGGCAACAGTCGAAGCAGATGCCTGCGGTGAACAAACGCCTTACCTCATGGACCATTGCGCCTTTTAGTGAGGACTAGTGGCTGGCGCCCGCTTTTTCTATGAGATGGAATCACCCGTGATGCATAGTCGTTACGGGAAGCCGCACTGCAGCAAAAAGACTTTCGAGAACCGTGGACAAGAAGTCAAGCGATGCCTACGGTGAATAAACGCCTACCGTGGGACCGCTGCAGCTTTTAGTGAGGACTAGTGGCTATGCCCGCTTTTTCACGAGATGGAATCACCCGGCAAGCATAGCCGCCACGTGAAGCCGCACTGCAGCAGAAGCACTTCCGAGAACCGGGGCAACAGTCAAGCAGATGCCGGCGGTGAACAAACACCTTGTCTCGTGAATCGCTATGCTTTAGTGAGGACCAGTGGCTATGCCCATTTTTTCTATGAGATGGAATCACCCGTGATGCATAGTCGGGTTACGGGAAGCCGCACTGCAGCAGCAAAGACCGGAGAACCGGGGCAACAGTCGAAGCAGATGCCTGCGGTGAACAAACGCCTTACCGTCGACCGCTGCGCCTTTTAGTGAGGACTAGTGGCTATGCCCATTTTTTCACGAGATGGAATCACCCGGCCAAGCATAGCCGGGCCACGGTGAAGCCGCAGAGAGCAGCAAAGACTTCCGGAGAACCGGGGCAACAGTCAAGCGATGCCTACGGTGAACAAACGCCTTACCGCGGACCGCTGGCGCTTTTAGTGAGGACTAGTGGCTGGCGCCCGCTTTTCCACGAGATGGAATCACCGTCAAGCATAGCCGGGTTACGTGAAGCCGCACTGCAGCAGCAAAGACTTTCGAGAACCGGGGGCAAAGAAGTCGAGCAGATGCCGCGGTGAACAAACGCCTTACCTCGTGGACCGATGCGCTTTTAGTGAGGACTAGTGGCTATGCCCGCTTTTTCTACGAGATGGAATGACCCGTGATGCATAGCCGCCACGGAAGCCGCACTGAGCAGCAAGATTCGAGAACCGGGGGCAATAGGTCAAGCAGATGCCGACGGTGAACAAACGCTTCACCGTGGACCGCTGCGCCGTTAGTGAGGACTAGTGGCTATGCCATTTTTCACGAGATGGAATCACCCGGCCAAGCATAGCCGACCACGGGAAGCCGCACCGAGCAGCAAAGACTTCCGAGAACCGTGGGCAACAGTCGAGCAGATGCCGGCGGTGAACAAACGCTTTACCGTGGACGCTGCGCCTTTTAGTGAGGACTAGTGGCTATGCCCATTTTTCACGAGATGGAATCACCCGGTGATGCATAGCCGCCACGGGAAGCCGCACTGCAGCAAAGATTCGGAGAACCGTGGGGCAACAGTCAAGCAGATGCCGACGGTGGATAAACGACTTACTCGTGGGACGCTGGCGCCTTTTAGTGAGGACTAGTGGCTATGCCGCTTTTTCACGAGATGGAATCACCCAACAAGCATAGCCGGATACGGGAAGCTACACCGAGCAGTGTAACTTCCGAGAACCGTGGGGCAACAGTCAAGCAGATGTCGGCGGTGAACAAACGCTTTACCTCGTGGACCGCTGCGCCTTTTAGTGAGGACTAGTGGCTAAGTGCCCATTTTTTCACGAGATGGAATCACCCGGCAAGCATAGCTGGCTACGGTGAAGCCGCAGAGAGCAGCAAAGACTTCCGAGAACCGTGGGGCAACAGTCAGCAGATGCCGGCGGTGAACAAACGCCTTACCGTGGACCGCTGGCGCTTTTAGTGAGGACTAGTGGCTGGCGCCCATTTTTCTACGAGATGGAATCACCCGTGATGCATAGAAGGGCTACGGGAAGCCGCACTGCAGCAGCAAAGACTTCGAGAACTGGGGCAACAGTCAAGCAGATGCCGCGGTGAACAAACGCCTTCTCGTGGACCGCTGCGCTTTTAGTGAGGACTAGTGGCTATGCCGCTTTTTTCACGAGATGGAATCACCCGGCAAGCATAGCCGGCACAAGGAAGCCGCACCGCAGCAAAAGACTTCCGAGAACCGTGGGGCAACAGTCAAGCGATGCCGGTGAACAAACGCCTACCTCATGGACCGCTGGCGCTTTTAGTGAGGACTAGTGGCTATGCCCATTTTTCTATGAGATGGAATCACCCGTGATGCATAGTCGGCCACGGGAAGCCGCACTGCAGCAGCAAAGACTTTCGAGAACCGTGGACAAGAGGTCAAGCAGATGCCTGCGGTGAACAAACGCCTTACCTCGTGGGACCGCTGCACCTTTAGTGAGTACTAGTGGCTGGCGCCCGCTTTTTCACGAGATGGAATCACCCGGCCAAGCATAGCCGCCTACGGTGAAGCCGCACTGCAGCAGAAGCACTTCCGAGAACCGGGGCAACAGTCAAGCGTATGCCGCGGTGAACAAACACCTTGTCTCGTGAATCGCTATGCTTTTAGTGAGGACTAGTGGCTAAGTGCCCATTTTTTTCTATGAGATGGAATCACCCGCGATGCATAGCCGCCACGGGAAGCCGCACTGTAGCAGCAAAGACTCGAGAACCGGGGCAACCGGTCAAGCAGATGCCGCCGGTGAACAAACGCCTTACCGCCGACCGCTGGCGCCTTTAGTGAGGACTAGTGGCTAAGCGCCCATTTTTTCACGAGATGGAATCACCCGGCCAAGCATAGCTGGCTACGGTGAAGCTACACCGTAGCAGCAAAGACTTTGAGAACCGGGGCAACAGTCAAGCAGATGCCGCGTGTGAACAAACGCTTACCGCGGACCGCTGCGCCTTTTAGTGAGGACTAGTGGCTATGCGCCTTTTCCTACGAGATGGAATCACCGGTCAAGCATAGCCGGCTACGGTGAAGCCGCACCGAGCAGCAACACTTTCGAGAACCGGGGGCGCAGGCCGGAGCAGATGCTCACGGTGAACAAACGCCTTACTCGTGGACCGATGCGCCTTTTAGTGAGGACTAGTGGCTGGCGCCTGTTTTTGTACGAGATAGAATGACCCGTGATGCATAGTCGCCACGGGAAGCCGCACTGAGCAGCAAGATTCGAGAACCGTGGGCAACAGTCAAGCAGATGCCGACGGTGAACAAACGCCTTACCTTGTGGACCGCTATACCGTTAGTGAGGACTAGTGGCTATGCCATTTTTTCTACGAGATGGAATCACCCGGCCAAGCATAGCCGACTACGGGAAGCCGCACCGAGCAGCAAAGACTTCGGAGAACCGTGGGGCAACAGTTGAGCAGATGCCTGGCGTGAACAAACGCCTACCGTGGACCGCTGGCGCCTTTTAGTGAGGACTAGTGGCTAAGCGCCCATTTTTCTACGAGATGGAATCACCCGTGATGCATAGTCGGTTACGGAAGCCGCACTGAGCAGCAAGACTTCCGGAGAACCGTGGGCAACAGTCAAGCAGATGCCGGCTGTGGATAAACGACTTACCTCATGGACAAGCTGCGCTTTTAGTGAGGACTAGTGGCTATGCCGCTTTTTTACGAGATGGAATCACCCGCCAAGCATAGCCGGATACGGGAAGCTACACCGAGCAGTGTAACTTCCGGAGAACCGTGGGGCAACAGTCAAGGTATGCCGGCGGTGAACAAACGCCTTACCTCGTGGACCGCTGGCGCTTTTTAGTGAGGACTAGTGGCTATGCCCATTTTTTCACGAGATGGAATCACCCGGCAAGCATAGGCCACGGTGAAGCCGCAGAGAGCAGCAAAGACTTCGGAGAACCGTGGGCAACAGTCAAGGCAGATGCCGGCGGTGAACAAACGCCACCGTGGACCGCTGCGCTTTTAGTGAGGACTAGTGGCTAAGTGCCCGCTTTTTCACGAGATGGAATCACCCGTGATGCATAGTCAAGCCACGGAAGCCGCACTGCAGCAGCAAAGACTTCCGGAGAACTGGGGGCAACAGTCAAGCAGATGCCGCGGTGAACAAACGCTTTCTCGTGGACCGCTGCGCCTTTTAGTGAGGACTAGTGGCTATGCCGCTTTTTTCTACGAGATGGAATCACCCGCCAACATAGCCGGGCACAGTGAAGCCGCACTGCAGCAGTGCAAGACTTCCGGAGAACCGTGGGGCAACAGTCGAAGCAGTATGCCTGCGTGAACAAACGCCTTACCTCATGGACCGCTGCGCCTTTTAGTGAGGACTAGTGGCTATGCCCATTTTTTCTATGAGATGGAATCACCCGGTGATGCATAGTCGGGTTACGGGAAGCCGCACAGAGCAGCAAAGACTTTCGAGAACCGTGGACAAGAAGTAAGCAGATGCCGCTGTGAACAAACGCCTTACCGTGGGACCGCTGCACCTTTAGTGAGTACTAGTGGCTATGCCCGCTTTTTCACGAGATGGAATCACCCGGCCAAGCATAGCGGCCACGTGAAGCCGCACTGCAGCAGAAGCACTTCCGAGAACCGGGGGCAACAGTCAAGCAGATGCCGACGGTGAACAAACGCTACTCATGGACCGCTGCGCCTTTTAGTGAGGACTAGTGGCTATGCTCATTTTTTCTACGCTGGCGGAATCACCCAAAGCATAGCTGGCCACGGTGAAGGTGCACCGTAGCAGCAAAGACTTCCCGAGAACCGTGGGACAACAGTCAAGCAGATGCCGTGAACAAACGCTTCTCTCGGGACCGCTGGCGCCTTTTAGTGAGGACTAGTGGCTATGCCCGCTTTTTCACGAGATGGAATCACCCGGTCAAGCATACCCGGCTATGGTGAAGCCGCACTGCAGCAGAAGCACTTCGAGAACCGTGGTGCAACAGTCGAGCAGATGCCGGTGAACAAACACCTTCTCGTGGACCGCTGCTTTTTAGTGAGGACTAGTGGCTGGCGCCCATTTTTTCTATGAGATGGAATCACCCGGTGATGCATAGTAGGGCTACGGGAAGCCGCACTGAGCAGTAACACTCGGAGAACCGTGGGGCAACAGTCGAATCGATGCCGGCTGTGAACAAACGCCATTCTCGTGGACCGCTGGCGCCTTTTAGTGAGGACTAGTGGCTGGCGCCCGCTTTTTCACGAGATGGAATCACCCGGCCAAGCATAGCCGGCTACGGTGAAGCCGCACTGCAGCAGAAGCACTTCCGAGAACCGGTGGCAACAGTCGAGCAGATGTTTGCAGAACAAACACCTTCTCGTGGACCGCTATGCTTTTAGTGAGGACTAGTGGCTAGGTGCCCATTTTTCACGAGATGGAATCACCCGTGATGCATAGTCGGGCTACGGGAAGCCGCACAGCAGCAGCAAGACTCCGGAGAACCGGGGCAACAGTCAAGCAGATGCCTGCGGTGAACAAACGCCTTACCTCGTGGACCGCTGCGCCTTTTAGTGAGGACTAGTGGCTATGCCTGCTTTTTCACGAGATGGAATCACCCGTAAAGCATAGTTGGTTACGGTGAAGCCGCACTGAGCAGCAAAGATTTTCGAGAACCGTGGGCAACAGTCGAGCAGATGTCGGCGGTGAACAAACGCCTTCTCGTGGACCGCTGCGCCTTTTAGTGAGGACTAGTGGCTATGCCCATTTTTCACGAGATGGAATCACCCGCCAAGCATAGCGCGGTTACGCTGAAGCCGCACCGCAGCAGCAAGACTTTCGAGAACCGGGGCAACAGTCGAGCAGATGCCGGCGGTGAACAAACGCCACCTGTGGACCGCTGCGCCTTTTAGTGAGGACTAGTGGCTAAGTGCCCATTTTTTCACGAGATGGAATCACCCGGCCAAGCATAGCCGGCTACGGGAAGCCGCAGAGAGCAGCAAAGATCCGAGAACCGTGGGGCAACAGTCAAGCAGATGTCGACGGTGAACAAACGCCTTCTCGTGGACCGCTGCGCTTTTGTGAGGACCAAGGGCTAAGTGCCCGCTTTTTCTACAAGATGGAATCACCCGGCCAAGCATAGTCGGCTATGGTGAAGCCGCACTGCAGCAGCAAGACTAAGAACCGCTGGGCAACAGTCAAGCGTATGCCGGCGGTGAACAAATGCCGCACTGTGGACCGCTATGCGCTTTTTAGTGAGGACTAGTGGCTATGCCCGCTTTTTCTACGAGATGGAATCACCCGGCCAAGCATAGCCGGGCTACGGTGAAGCCGCACAAGGGCAAAAGACTTCGGAGAACCATGGGGCAACAAGTCAGCAGATGTCATGTGAACAAACGCCTTACCTCGTGGACCGCTGCGCTTTTTAGTGAGGATTAGTGGCTATGCTCGCTTTTTCTACGCTGATGGAATCACCCGGCCAAGCATAGCCGCCACGGTGAAGCCGCATAAGGGCAGCAAGATTCCGAGAACCGTGGCTACAGTCAAGCAGATGCCGTGAACAAACGCCTTCTCTCGTGGACCGCTGCGCTTTTTAGTGAGGACTAGTGGCTGGCGCCCGCTTTTCTACGAGATGGAATCACCCGTCAAGCATAGCCGGTTATGGTGAAGCCGCACAGAGCAGAAACACTTCGAGAACCGTGGTGCAACAGTCGAGCAGATGCCCATGCGGTGAACAAACACCTTCTCGTGGACCGCTAGCTTTTAGTGAGGACTAGTGGCTGGCGCCCGCTTTTTTATGAGATGGAATCACCCGTGATGCATAGTCGGGCTACGGGAAGTTGCACCAGAGCAGCAAAGACTTCGAGAACCGTGGGGCAACAGTCAAGCAGATGCCGCGGAGAACAAACGCCTTACTCGTGGGACCGCTGCGCCTTTTAGTGAGGACTAGTGGCTAAGTGCTCGCTTTTTTCTATGCGATGGAATAACCCGGTGAAGCATAGCCGGCCCACGGTGAAGGTGCACCGAAAGCAGTGCAAGACTTCCGAGAATCGGGGGCAACAGTCAAGCGATGCCGTGAACAAACGCCTTCTCTCGTGGACCATTGCGCCTTTAGTGAGGACTAGTGGCTAGTGCCCGCTTTTTCACGAGATGGAATCACCGTCAAGCATAGCCGGCCACGGGAAGTCGCACCGAGCAGCAAAGACTTCCGAGAACCGGGGCAACAGTCAAGCAGATGCCGGCAGAACAAACGCCACTCGTGGACCGCTGGCGCTTTTAGTGAGGACTAGTGGCTATGCCTGCTTTATGAGATGGAATCACCCGGTGATGCATGGTCGAAGCTACGGGAAGCCGCACTGCAGCGTGTAGCACTTCCGAGAACCATGAGGCAACAGTCAAGCAGATGCCGACGGTGAACAAACGCCACCGTGGACCGCTGCGCCTTTTAGTGAGGACCAGTGGCTGGCGTCCGCTTTTTCTACGAGATGGAATCACCGGTCAAGCATAGCCAGTTACGTGAAGCCGCACCAGCAGCAGCAAAGACTTCGGAGAACCGGGGCAACAGTCAAGCGATGCCTGCGGTGAACAAACGCCTTACCGTGGACCGCTGCGCCTTTTAGTGAGGACTAGTGGCTATGCCCATTTTTTCACGAGATGGAATCACCGGTGATGCATAGTCGGCCACGGAAGCCGCACTGCAGCAGCAAGACTTCCGGAGAACCGTGGGGCAATAGGTCAAGCAGATGCCGCGGTGAACAAACGCCCACCGTGGGACCGCTGGCGCTTTTAGTGAGGACTAGTGGCTGGTGCCCGCTTTTTCACGAGATGGAATCACCCGCCAAGCATAGCCGACCACGGGAAGCCGCACCGAGCAGCAAAGACTTCCGGAGAACCGTGGGCAACAGTCAAGCAGATGCCACGGTGAACAAACGCTTTACTCGTGGACCGCTGCGCCTTTTAGTGAGGACTAGTGGCTATGCCCATTTTTTCTACGAGATGGAATCACCCAGAAGCATAGGAAGGCTACTTGAAGGTGCACCAGAGCAGCAAAGACTTTGGAGAACCGGGGGCACTGTGAAACAACCTATGACTACAATTTTTGTAGGGCTTTTTCATGGACTCTAGGACGAAACCGAAAATAACAAAGGAGGGGTAACGCCAACTCAAGGAACACCAAGCTCGACACCACTTGATGGGATCTCGTCCCATCTTCCAACAGGTTCGATATGTTCGACGGTGTAGGCGCGACAAATCGATCCGCTTCCGAACGACACGCCCAACCCCGCAATCGCAGCACCACGCTCTCGTGTTATCAACCGCGGCGCTGCCCGTTGACCTTGCCAAGAAGGCTAATCCGCCACGAATCAAGAACACAAGCAAGAACAAGGAAGAACACAACCAAATTGGTAGATATATTGATGAAGCATCAAAATTGGGGTTTCACAAACCGATGACGGCGAACTGTTCAAAGACAGAATTAATCAAGCAAAACCCAACCCTAATGGTGGGTGGCGGCTGTATATAAAGGAGTAAGGGCGGTAAACCCTGGACGCTGCCCCTTAATGGACTCCAACACGATACAAAGCCAAACGGCCTAAAAGACGGTGTCGCAGCACCCTGACAGATTCTGGACGTCCACTTGTTTCGACGATTCCTGTTGACTCAGAAGGAATTTTGATATGAGACCAGATCCATTGGAAAGTTTATCTTCTCAGCTTTCCATACATATGTGGAACGTCCAAAACGGAGTCCGGATGCGATCTGGCGTCCGCTTTAGTGCTGCCCTGGTCCTGACCCGAATTGGATTCGAAGTCGGCTTGAGTTGGACATCCAACATGATTCGACCACCCTTGCTGGACTCAGCAGCGCTCGAGCCCTTCTCCAAGTACTTCTTGATCCTCCATGGTTTCTAATCATAATTAAATCATTAGGTAGTAATCGATTCTCAAATGAACAAAAAGAAGTACTTAGGAACGAGCTCACATGTAAATTCAATTGTCCGGGCGAGCTCTAGTGATTGGTCCTGAATATCAAGTGGAGGAGTGTTGTGTACATCCCAAGAAGTGATGTCTCATCATCCTCCCCTCTGAAGCGGAGTTGTCCTCAACTCGCCTCATCTTCTTCTCCCAAGCATGGCTTCAAATCTGAAATGTTAAAGGTGGACTAACCCCAAACCTGGAGGCAACTCAAGTTTATATGCATTATCATTTATCTTCTCAACTATCTTAAAAGGACCAGCAGCTCTAGGCATCAATTTTGACTTTCTTAACTCAGGAAATCTATCCTTCGCAAGTGCAACCAAACAAAATCGCCTGTTCAAGTTTAACTTCCTTTCTACCTTACTACCAAGAATCCTATATTTTTCATTCATCTTTTCAATGTTTGCCTTAGTAGTCTCATGCATTTTGAGAATAAAATCAGCACGCCCTTAGCATCATTATGAACTCTCTCACTAGTAGGCAAAGGTAAAACATCAATAGGGCACGGGATTGAATCCATACACTACCCGAAAAGGACTTACCTTGGTGGTGGAGTGTTCCGCTCGATTATATGCGAACTCAACATGCGGCAAATACTCTTCCCATAGCTTCAAATTGTTCTTCAAAATAGCTCTCAACATGGTAGTAATGGATCGCGAGTAGGCTACGAGAGCAGAAAACAAAATTTTTCTACCGCGCACACAAGAACATCATGCTTAAGGAGGATCATGGATCGTTACCACTAGACGCGCAAGCAATGCGAAGAAGAAGAGTTGGAGAAGCCGATCCAACCACGCCGTCGAAGTAGTAGTGGAAGTAGTCGATCGTCCCAACCGATCGCTCTCCACGCGATCAACCACACCACGAGCAGATCCAATCAGAGGTTGTTGATGCCGATCAACGCCGCGAACGAAAGCGCCCACCCAGTATCCACACGTCCGGCCGAACGCCGATCGCGAGTGTACCAAAGACCGCGAGTGGCTAGGGTTTGGCTCGAGGTGGCGGCTACGGATTAGCTCGGATTATCGTGGTCGCCCTCACCGCGCTCCATATATATAGACCTCACTTGGGCCTCGTGGACCGAGGCCCAATAGGAGTCTATCCGGATCTCTATCCGATTGAGCCCATATCCCAATCACATTCGAATTAGTGTTCCAACCCGCTATGTGCGACCAGAGGTTCACGATACTTGGTCGCGACCCGTAAACACCTTTCCGGTCACCGTGTAATAGCGGCCTCTAGTAAGACATATTAACCCCAAAGTATACGAAGATCATACTCCACCGAACTCGTAATGTTCTCATGTACTAACCTTTGCCTCACGATATAGATTAAGCTCAAGGCGCAGACCCGTGTCATCCTCTTAATAGCTCAATCACTCTCTCGATTCCGTGATGGATTATAAACCGTGATTGACCTCAATCACCTTGGCATGGCCATGCACTTCATAATCCATTACATCGAGGGGCCCAGATATCTCTCCCATAAGGAGGGGCAAATTTATCTTGATCATTCACATCCCACTACATGTTTCATGGCAAACCCAAAGACTACTTTTATGACTACCCGCCACATGAGTAGTGTTTAGTAGTCCCAAAGTAAGCTACTACGCATGCCGGGAACCATGATGATCTCAAGTCTAAGGATTCCACATAAACACTACTTGAGACCAACTGATGACATATGGAATCTCTCAGGTCTCATGGCGGGTCTATCCAACATATGTTCACTAACACATGTCCATATTATTGATTTGGTATCTCCATACCATGATCCATGAGACATGATCATCAATCAATACATATGCCGATCTTTGAATCATATTTGTTCCTCATATGAAATATAATCGTGGATCATTTAGAAATAGCAACATTTTAGCATTAAGAGTCTCATGAATAAGTCACATACTCATTGATCAATAATGATAATGTCTATTTCAAGGAACAAAGCAATGTATCATAAACATAGTATGTGATATATTCAACATCTCCATGTTGCTCTAGGCATATCACCAACAGCCTCCCACTTGCACTAGAGTCAACCATGTAGGTATCTAATACCCATTGCCCTAGTGTGAGCCTCATGCTTTGGCGGGAAGCGGCTTTTGTCAACGGATCCGCAATGTTTAAACTGCGTACTTTGCATATCTTAACATCGCCTCTCCACAATCTCGCGGATGAGATGAAATCGCCAGAGAATGTGCTTGGACTGTGCGATCTAGGCTCCTTGGCTTATGAATGGCTCCACCGTTGTCACAAGAGAGGTCCATTCAATGAGGCACTAGCCATCACACCAAGCTCGTAAACAAATTTCTGATCCAAATGCCTTCTTTATAGCCTGCTCTGCCGCTATGTACTGGCTCTTGTAGAATCAAGCAACTGCCTCGCTTGAACTCTTCCACCACCGACCGCCATTCAGCGTAACACAACCCGATTATGCGATCTAAAATCATCTTTGTCAGCTTTGAAGCTAGCATCGGTAACCATTTACAACGAGCTCTTCCTCACCCCATAGACGAGGAACACATCTTTAGTTCTTCTCAAGTACTTCAAGATGTTCTTTACGGTAATCCAAAGGACTTTCACCGATCCGATCGGTATCTACCGTAGCACTTAAAGCATACGAGACATCCGGACGGTACAAAGCATGGCATACATAATGGATCCAATAGTCAAGCATATGGAATCGCATTCATTTTATCCCGCTCATCGTGTGTACTAGGACACCGATTCTGCTAAGATTTATACCATGTGACAGGTAGGAAGCCTTCTTGAACTCGCATGTTGAACCTTTTCAACACCTTGTCAATGTAAGTATCTTGGCTTAATCCAATCCCTTTTGATCTATCTCTATAGATCTTGATGCTCGTAATATATGCCGCCTCCTAAGTCTTTCATAGAGAAACTACTTTTCAATGAAGAATTAATGATTCGAAAGATAGGAATGTCATTTCCGATCAATAATATGTCATCCACATATAAGACCGTAAACACGAAAAGCGCCCCACTAGCCTTTTGTAAACACAAGGCTCTTCTTCGTTTGATGAAACCAAACCCTTTGATTACTTCATCAAAACGAATGTTCCAACTCCGAGATGCTCGCTTAATCCATAAATGGATCTTTGTAGCTTGCATATCTTTCTAGTCGATCATGGATCGACAAAACCCGTGGGTGTGTCATGTACACATCCTCACTCGATTTCCATTAAGGAAAGCTGTTTTGACATCCATTTGCCATATTTCATAGTCGAAATAAGTAGCAATCGCTAGAATGATCCGAATAGACTTTAGCATTGCGACGCGTAAAAGTTTCATCATAATCAACACCTTGAATTTGTTTGAAACCTTGGCCACCAATCGCGCTTTATAGATGTGAACATTTCCATCTATGTCTATCTTTTCTTGAAAACCCATTTGCACTCAATGGTTTTAACACCATCGTGGATCAACCAAGTTCCAAACTTGATTATCGTGCATGGATTCACTTTGATCTCATGGCTTCAAGCCATTTCTCGTAGTCTCGTCCCACCATCGCTTCTTCATAGGTCTTAGGTTCATCGTTGTTCAACAACAATATATCCCGTTGTTGAGTAGTCAAGAACATGTACCTCTCGTGCACACGACGTGACCTCTCTCGACCACGTGGTGCCGGTGTGTCCACAACAGTTCTTCAACAGCTTGTTCATCCCTGTGGTTCTCAGAGAGTCAAACGCTGTGTGTTTCTAATTTCTTCAAGTTGCACCATGCTCCCACTATCCCTTCTTGAGAGAAACTCTTTTCTAAGAAGACACCATGTCATGCGACAAACACTTTGCCTTCTTCTTGATTATAGAAGTAATATCCTTTGTTTCCTTAGATACCCGATAAAGAAGCATTTATCGATTTAGGACCGAGCTTATCGATTGTAAACGCTTACATAAGTCTCACATCCCCAAATCTTAAGAAAAGACAAGCTAGGATGTTGTCCCGTCCACATCTCATATGGTGTCTTTTCATCGATTTGATGGAACTCGCTTAGTGTGAAAGCGGTCTGCTTCAAGAGCTGCATTTCAAAAAGACAACTAAGATTATCGTGGCTCATCATGGAGCGCACTATATCTAATAAGGTGCGATTCTCGCTCGATACCCATTCCATTGAGGTGTTCAAGTGAGTCAATTGTGGAACAATTCCATAATCCTTCGATGATTACCAAACTCATGGCTCAAATATCGCTTCCACGATCGTGATCGAGAAACTTGATTGTCTTGCCTAAATGATTTTGCACTTCATTTTGGAATTCTTGAACTTTTCAAAGGATTCGACTTATGTTCATCGTAGATATATCCATATCTACTAAAATCATCGCAAAGTTATGAAGCATCGAAACCACCGGTCGTTGAGCTCATTGGTCCACATACATCGAATGTACGAGTGCCAATAAGTCACTTGTCTGCTCACCTTGACCTATGAAAGGTGCTTTTGTCATCTTGCTAAGTAAACAAGATTCGCATGTCTCAAATGATTCAAAATCAAATGAGTGCAGTATCACCATCTCTATGGAGCTCCATGCTTCTCATTTATGTGACCCAAGCGACAAGTACAAATAAACGTGATTCAAATCATACCATCGCTGCCTCTTTGTATTAATGTTATAGACCGATGACTCTTCAAGAGTAAGAACATATAACCCATTCACCAATGGAGTATGACAATAGAACATATCTTTGAAATAAAGAGAACAACCATTGTTCACGTATCTAAAGTCATAACCTTCGCTTGTAAACATGAAGCGTAAATAATATTCTGGAAAGAGATGGAACACAATAACAATTATTCAATTCCAAAACTAACTCAAGGTAAAGACAATGGCATGGTGCCAATGTACCACCGCAAAGAACTTTGCTCCATTGCCAACGCCAAGATCCACTGCCCTCCTCAAACTTCTACTTCTTCTTAGCCCCGCAACGATTTGCAAATGTGAGCAACCGATCCGTATCAAATACCCAAGAATCGAGATGAAGTAGCAAGATTGATTTCTATAACATTTATACCGGAGCGGAAGTCGCATTTCTCTTTTCTCAAGATCCTCCAAGTACTTTGGGCGCCTTTTCCAATGTCCCGATTGCTTACGTAGTAGCAATCGCATCGAGCAGGCTCTTCTTGACTTGCTTGGTTCTTAGAACCGCCGCGATCTCATCGGAGCTAACTTTCTTTGACCGCGCTTTTCTTTACATAGGGCTTGCCTGCCTTCGCATCATCATCACATGATGGCTGCTTTTCTTAATGCTTTCCTACTGATTTTAGCATCCCATGCAACTCACCAAGGTCTTGTCCATGTTGTTCATGTGATAGTTCGAATGAATGGCTCAAAGCTCGAGGAGCGATCAAGAATCACATCAAGAGTCAACTTGGCTAAGGGGAAACCAAGCTTTTCCGCACTCAATGTAGCCAATCATCTTAATCACATGAGGGTCGACGGATTCCTTCTCGAAGCCTCGCACGCAAACAAGGACTTTGAAGTGTTGAACCTCTCACCCTTGCTTGGTTCTCAAACATACCACGCAACCCCACGATGATATTGTAGGCATCTCGTTTCTCATATTGCTTCAAGCTCAGAGGACATTGTGGCAAGCATGAGACACCACATCAAGGTAATCATTCGCTTGCTTCTCATAAGCTTTCAGGCAGCCCACAGAGCATTATCGTGCAAGTCATCGTGATAAGGAGACTCAAGGACATACTCCTTGCGCTTCTTGCTTGAGAACAATTCTCAAAGTTGCGATACCAATCCAAAAGTTCGCTCCATTGAGTTTTTTCTTTCTCAAGAATAGATCGCAAATTAATAGAACTGGATGCGCATTAGTTGACATGATCTACAACAAAGAATATGCAAAGTTTAGCACTATGTTCATGTTTGATCTTCCATTAAACAATTTAACAAAGATACTCCCACTATATGTTTTGTAATCGCTTTCCTCTAACGACATATAGTGGTCAAGATCCATGTTCATCTAAGTTCTAGTGAGCTTTGGCATCGCTAGAAACCTAGTGACGAGGTAAGCAACACTTGCTAATCACATCTTATGTGACTCTTGTTTGTTGGGTGGCATCCAATGCCCCGGCCCCAACACCATGCCCCAAGGCCCAAATCTAATTTGATAGCCTTGTCAAGTAAACCAATACTATGCATGTGGATATCCGACATCCACCCTATTAGATCAAGATAGTTGATGGTACTCGCCATGCACCTACCAAACAATGATCATGATTCTTATAGGCGCAAGAATTGGAAGGGCATCAAACAAATTTTAATTTTTCTTGAGAGAAGCTATTCTATCATGAAAAACTAACCCTTAGTTGGTATGGCATGAAAGAATAGTATGACAAGAAATAAACATCACATGCATATAATCACATTATACCGTGAATGGTATGGCATTTTGTATCGTAGTGGTCGCCATCGCCATGGTTCCACGGTGATATTCTTCGCCACACTTCTTGTCCTCTTTGTCATCATGCTTGAAGCCTCCATAGCAAAGAACTAAACTATTACAACTAATAGGTAGCAAATGAATTACATGAGGAGCTCAAGCATCACAAGTCCACACGCAGTCGTTATACAATTAAAGAACAACCTCAACCCAGCGGTGATTAATACGACACACAAAGCCGCCAAAACACACATGCATCACATATGCATCTATGCCATACCATTCACATCATTCCCAAAAAACAAGTTGCGAGAACATATTCTACCGCCGACATGAATGTGTTTTCATAACAATCTATGCGCACGCAACGGCGGCCACGGCGGGGGTCGAGGGGAGTCATCGGCGAGGTTTCGTGGCGTCACTCAAAACCTCACGGAATTACATAGATCGATCTATGAAATCGCTATGAAAATCTCATCGGGCCGATCAAATCAACCCAACCGAGCCATTCAAAATGTCTCAATTTTCATTAGATCAATCACATCAATCATCGCGATCGGTATGTTTGAGGAGACCGCAACACAAGACCTCGATCCGCTGGCTCAATTCCATCGATCGGCGCAGCTAGCCCCGATGGTGTTACCAATGCAGAGGGGCAAGTCGCAGACATCAAAGAAGGAGCACGAACTAATCTTTTGGCCACATGATGCTATCAACTCATACATATTCCAACCCCTTATGACCGATTGATCTAGTCCGTAATAGATCCAATCTATTACAACCGATATCAACATATGCCCGATCCGCATCGCAAACTAAGCAAGATGGCTCGATACCACTAATGGATCGCGAGTAGGCTACGAGAGCGTAAAACAAAATTTTTCTACCGCGCACACAAGAACATCATGCTTAAGGAGGATCATGGATCGTTACCACTAGACGCCAAACAGCAATGGAAGAAGAGT